>JAPWLS010001880.1:0-70736 GCA_028551675.1 Tineola bisselliella
TTAGCGGATGCCTGCGTCATAATATCTACCTGCATGCCAAATTTCAGCCCGATCCGTCCAGTGGTTTGGGCTGTGCTTTGATAGATCACTATGTCAGTTATATATATTTAGAAGATTATTGTGACATTAGTATGTAAGTGGACAATGCCAGTATATAGCAGCTAAATCAAATTATTTGTCATAATTTATTTAATTTGTATTTGTATTGACGAGTAAAAGCGCTCTATTGGAGTCCAATTACTAAAAGTAAATAAATTAAAAAATAAAGAATTAATTGTGACAAATTTAACGTTAACGATGTTAGTATCGTTAGAGATTTAAAGCGCGCGGCAGATTGTCGTCATATCAACCATTAACGACTTCTATAGCGCTGAGCTCCTTGGTTTGAGGATGTTTAGAGATACTTGTGGGAAATAACATTGTAGATTAAAATGAAATTAAAAATATAATTATCACAATGCATTGTGGCAACAGAGAGACAAAAAGAAAACAAGAAAGATGACACTGACAGACTAAACGTCAAAACCTCAAATCTTCTTAAATAAGTATTTTCGGCTTGTAGAGTCGACCGCCACATATGCTTACAGGCATTTGTTTCCGTTCTTGTCATGATTACTAATCTGTAATTTCTAGAAGCTTCTGTGTTTTATTCTGTCTTTTAAATTTAGATGATGTATAGGTATTTAATTCAAGCAATTTCTCAGGAATATAAATTGTTATGCTCACGCGCATTCTTATTTTATCATAATCATAGATATATCCCTTCTAATATTATAAATGCGAATGTGAGTTTGTTAACTGAACTCTTTGTGAACTACTTAACCGATCATCATGAAACTTTGTACACATATTTTTGGAGGTACTATAAGTAACATAGGATACTTTTTATTAAATAAAACATTATTTTTTACTATAGCCAATAGTTAGTATGATCTATGATACTGTTCAGCCGGTATCGTGGCAATGGATGGTCTGTTTTTCAGTTAAAACACTTTTTCGTTTTTGCGTACGTGTTTTTTTATTGCGTTGAACAGACAGATCAAAATGTGACAATTATATTCCTTATAAAAAGTAAAAAACATGAATAAAAAAGAGTTCGTAACAGCTAGTATTAAAATAAAATAAATATATATTATAAATATAATAGTATGATAGAATGTAAAGTAACAGATTGTTGTAAGTAATTATATTTGCGAGTGTTTTACTAAGAAACTTGTATAAATTGTCGAGCTGCGTGGAAATTCTCTCAATATTAAATAAGCGTTCAGGTAATTAATTTTCATATTGAAAATGGCTGACGTTCTTCTATTCTCAATAACCAAACACTTCAGCGAAAATTTTTCAGATAAAAATATTAATTAATGTCGTTTTTAAAACACTTTTAAATGTTCGCGTCCAATTTTATTTTTCATTAATTAAATAAAATTGTGATGTTTGATGCATAAAACATTTTCGTATGACTTTTGCGTTCCCCTTAGTGGCTGTACAATGGAATTTAATAGTTTAAATGGTTACAGCTTTCGCGTCACGACATCAGGGGGGCTACTCAGGCGCACTTTGGACGAAAATACGGACGTTTCCTACTCAGAAAATTACGGATTTGACAGCGACGTCACAACGGATAGACCACACAATGCTTATTTTACGGATATTTGACAGGAGTTTTGCATGCATTTGCCCCACCCACCCTGGCTCTGACTTGTAAGGTACCTAATCAAACCTAAAAACCTCATCGGTTGTTTTGGATAATTAGAATACATACAGATACAGGGTGCTATAGGGTGCGGGTGTAACCTTTTTGTATGAAAAAATTTACCGGGGTAAGACCGCGGATATTTGCTAGTTATATATTATTTTAGACTGCAGCCCCATTTGATGGCTGGCTACGCCCATGCTTATATGTCAAAATTAATGTAAGCTACAGAGGTGACGGCCGTATCACAAAACTTCGGATATGCCTGAGTAGCCCCCAGGAACAAAATTTTTGGTCCAGTGGACTAATGTTGTTTAGTCGCTCACTAGTCCTCCTCGCGGTATGACGTGTTTTTATGCTTAAATTAAATCGACTGACTTTCATTTGTTTTAAGATATTTTTTTTATTGATGGCCCAGCATATGACCACACTCCGCCTGATGTTAAGCTAGAGTGCGGTCCATGAGCATAGACAACTGTTACCACAGACAGACTCTACTATGCTGGCTTGAGGAGATGAATGTGCTCTGTCCAAATCAACAGGGCACACTCCTCTCGTTATCCCGGCTACTTCCAAGCTGATCCCGAAACGCGACTGGGTCACTTCACGGGTGTTCCGCTTGAAAGTGGTGGTACTTTGTTTTTCCAATCTGGTTTATGCTTCTTTTTCTTCTTACAATGACTAAGTATATTTAACTTAATGATTTTTCTATTAATATCGTTTATACATAATGGGTTTCTTGAATTACCTATTTTCATAATAAGATACCAGAGTGCACTGAAGTTAAGTAATAAAATGAACTATTCCCTCTTTCTTGCACGCACACACATACACTAAGCGCATAAACAACTGTACCTAAAGTAATGCAGTTAAAGTAAAAAAGTTTATCCACCACTGCAGCGCCACCGACGTAGAAAGAAGTTACACAATAACACGGACATCGCCTATAAGCTAGATACAGTTTGCCATTCAGCTACTAAAAGAGGTATTAAACGCCTGAATTTTTTATATCGCTCTCGAGATTCACAAATTTTTCAAATGAATGAACGAGTCTCTTAATCATTAAGCACTTTATGTTATACTAGCTGTTGCCCGCGGCTTCGCTCGCATTTAATTAATTAAATAAGTATCAGAGATCATTTCAATAGAAATGAATCAATATGATTCCAAACAACTGAAACTATAGTCAGTTGGAAACTATAGTAAAAAATAATTTATTGTTTTTTAATAAAAAGTGTCCTATGTTACTTCTAGTACCTCCAAAAATATATGTACAAAGTTTCATGATGATCGGTTAAGTAGTTGTTGCGTGAAAACGTAACAAACAAACTCACATTCATATTTATAATATTAGTAAGGATAGCTGTTGCCCCCGACTTCGTTCGCTTAATAATGTAAATATGAAGTACTATGAAGTTTAATAATGTTTCATACTTCAACGAAGTCTGCCCACACGTGACTGCCTGTTCGGAGTCTCCGGAGTTATTGAAATTTTAGTAAGGATCCTTATTTTTTCCTGTAATTTATATAGCCTATATTGATCAGTGATAATGTAGCATTCAAATGGTGAAAGAATTTTTGAAATCGGTCCAGTAGTTTTTGATCCAATTCGTTACAAACATACAAAAATACAAATCTTTATAATATTAGTATATACACAACTACAGTTACATACAACTACAGCCGCTATTACAGTGGGCTTATCACGAATTTTAGTCTGGGTTTCGAACCGAGTTCGCTTCAAGCGATTTGTATGGAAATTTGAGCAGCGCCATCACGTGCGGATTTGGAACTACAATATTTTAGATACTTTTTGTTAATTTTCGAACGTCTCGATCTTTCGTTCATTTAATAGATTGCTGGTGCTCGTTAGTCGTTAGTAAAAATTCATGATCCCGATTGCTAACGGATCCTTTTTACTTGTGACAGCTCTATTCGAAAGCCAGACTAAATTCGTGATAAGCCCACAGTTACTCATGTTATTAAGTGTTCAATGCCGCATCTAGTATCGTATAATGAAAACGTGTCTCCACGGTGGCCATTCTGTTCGAGGAAAGTTATAATTGATGGTCGAACTTGCGAGTCCCCGTTATCTTCATAATTCCCGCGAACGTAAACACAAATAAACAACAACTTTGCATAATTTCCGGGAACGAGACTACCATCGACAATACACTATGCTCGCTAAGTTATTGTATCGGCATATAAAAAGTGCCTCTTTTATTATTGGCTTCAGATATCTATTAAAGAGAATTCTGCCAATGTCGAGTATTCAATAAGAAATTATAAAATTTTAATTCACACGTAAACCCTCATGTCAAAAGAAATGATATCTGCTGCTTTGCCATCTTACAATAGTGATGTGACACATTTGAAATTATTATCGATAAAAAATAAAGTCAAGTGCGAGTTGCAATGATAAGATAACTTAATGTCACGTTTATTAAGAAAAAATATAAATTTTGTGTTCGATAGATTCGATAATTTTTAATGTACTACATCACTATTGACAATGAAGTGCGGCAATTGTTTCTTCAAACATAATTGTCAATTTATTTGAAACTTTATGCAAACAAATGTAAAAATGGTCAACGCATCCCTACTAATATTATAAATGTGAATGTGAGATTGTTCGTTGCGTTTTCACGCAACAACTCTTAACCGATCGTCATGAAACTTTGTACACATATTGTAATTCAATAAAGCATATTTTAAGTTTTTGAAACATCATTGTATGTAGTAATTATTGAAAATTGATAATCCCAGCCAAGCAAGTAGATATGGTTATCATATTGATTCATTTTTATTGATCCCTGATACTTATTTAATGACTTAAATGGGAGCGAAGCCGCGGGTAAAAGCTATACAGTATAAAAGAATGCAATTACGGTTATACAACTCATCCGAGATAGCATTTGCATTGAACTGTACAAAACGTATTGATTGAATGAACGCTATTATTATGACTGCAGCCGAACGATCTGAAACAATAACACAAAAATCGACATATTATTCTTTAATTAAGAGAAAATAAATACATTTTATGAACAATGAAATGTATTGAGATTTTTTTAAAATATCATTTGAGTGATTTGTTTTTACAATTAAAATATGTAAAGAGAGTATATATATATATAGAGTATATAGAGAGAGAGAGAGAGAGAGAGAGAGACAGAGAGAGGGAAGGTGTAGGTACCACTGAGGGATTATGCCAATAAATAACACCATTCAAAAAGTTTCAGCTAAAATATTTCATTGGAATTAATCCGTGAAGTTATCCCATTATAGAGAAACAATTTAATTGTTGACAATATTACACAATATTGGCATAGCAGTGTACTCGCATAGCATTTTCTATTGTTATAGTATTAATACAGTGTTTCTCAAACTTTTAAAGGAAATTATTTAAAATTACTTTGCTTATAATTCCCGCTACATTAGGTCGATGAAGGAAAATAACCTCCACCAACATTCAATAACTTGTCTCGACGCGTTTCGCCACTTCACGTGGCATCATCAGGATACGTGTGGTCGCTTCGGCTTCGCTTCGAATGCTCCTAATGTTGCAAGAATTAAATAATTTCCTTTAATATGGTTTTCCGCAAAGTAACGCCTGAAACAACCAATTATATTATTATATATCTCAAATTTGGCGGCACACTTTTAGAATTTCGTGGCACAGGGGTTGAGAACCACTGTATTAATACATTGAATTAAATTTCTATC
The DNA here is from genome assembly GCA_028551675.1 of Tineola bisselliella. Taxonomy (NCBI): domain Eukaryota; kingdom Metazoa; phylum Arthropoda; class Insecta; order Lepidoptera; family Tineidae; genus Tineola; species Tineola bisselliella. Next base: position 5,420 of record JAPWLS010001880.1, read on the forward strand.
GCAGCATACGAGGGCTTCACAATGTACATGCGTAACTGCTATTGTATTTACCACATTTAAGCATACTTTTCTCCCATTTCAGAAATGTAATTTGATATAGTGTCGTTTGTATTTATTTCAAAGCACAGCATTGTACATCTTTAGAAACGTCTTGAAATGTAGATATTTTTATAATAATAGGCCAAAATTATGTAGCATATTTTTTTTAAACAGGCTTCATTCAAAGTTCATACTAAAAATTTTATTAACAAAATGGTATTTTTTTTTAAATATTGGTAAGAAAATTCGAAACAAACATTTTCTTCCTAAAGCCCAATAACATCTTTACGTCTTAACATAAAAATAATACAGAGAAATGTACAACTTTATGAAATATTTATAAAAGATTAAAATTGCCCATTATTTTTAAACTATTAGTTAAATATGTTTTTTTAATATTTTTTTAAATAGGGCATGACCCTTTCTGTCTCCAGTTTTCGTTTGATCCACTGCTTATGGGACACCTGTATATAAACCGTTAGTTACATCGTATGTCAGATACTTATAATCTTTGGATTCATATATAGATCGATTGTACTATTATCGCCATTAAAAGGCTAAAATATAGTGAAGAGTGAATTCACATATGACAATTGGTTTGTTACTTCATTGGTTTATATGCCATTAGACCAGTGTTCCCAATCTTTTTTGTGCCATGCCCCACCTAAAATCCTAATTCAAAAATTCTTATGCCCCCCTTATGTAAACAAACACCCAGTTGATATTTTAGTCTCGTGAAGCGAAATTATACCTAATAGTTATTTACCGTAATTATTTAAGAATTTGCTTTTTTTGTTAAATTTGGCAGCGAAATCCAGTATTGCATTTAAATTGCCCCCCTGTGGGGCGTGGGTCCCACTTTGGGAAACACTGCACTAGACCATACAAATAGCAATGTCATTCGATAATTATATTGTTGTAGGACCTAATTAAATAAATAAATATATACTCTATTAAAACTAAATAAATTATTATTTTTTACATCGACTAGGAAATGCGTGCGAATATTAAAATGCATACGTCATCTAAAACAAAGATACTAAAAGAAAATTGTAAGAATAAACAGTTAATATGGAGGTGATGTCATTTGAACATTATTAAGAATTCTTTATTGGTTATAAAAATATATTTGTTAATTGTTATATTATGGTTTGGAGGGTAGGCAGACACGAGTAGTTTTAGTATTTATTAAATGTGATAAAAAACGCAGACAAGATAGAATTCAGACATTCAGTGCAACAAAAAACAAGCACCCAAGTTAGACAAAAACACAATACATGAAACAGCAATTCAACCTAAATAAATGTCGTGTCAGTGTGTGGCGGATCGAAGTTCAAGGGGAGGCTGTTTGGGCTGCGCGCGAGTCGATATCGCGCCAGTTGGTAGTAGACAGTCGCCGCCGCAACATGGCGACTTACACGCGCAAGGAAATAGAAGCGAGGAACACGACAAACGACGCAGTATTCGTTATAGACAATGTGGTTTATAATGTTACGAAATTCCTGGACGAGCATCCCGGCGGCCACGAGGTGCTCATGGACAGGGCAGGCAAGGACGCCTCTGAGAACTTCGCCGACGTAGGGCACAGCTCCGACGCGAAGGAACTAATGAAGAAATTTGCCATCGGGGAGGTCGTCGAGGCCGATCGCATCGAAGTCCAGAAGAAGGATGTATCCTGGGAGGAGCATGCCTCTAAGGAGTCCTCTAATTGGAGTGTCTGGCTACCACCTATATTTCTGGGAATACTAGCGACTGTTGTGTATAATTACTTGTTTGGTTAGTTTAGTACAATTTGGTGCGTGTCTGTGTGTTCATGTGTGTTCGTGTGTGTGTGGAGAACAAGTTTTGATGTAACATTGTGGTCAATTGTGTTTGATCGCATTGTGTTGCTCATGAGGGGGTTATTTTAAGGGTATCGAATGTTATTTTTGCATATTTTGTTGAAATAAATATATTCTTAATATATATATTTTTATTTATTGCTATTAAAGTTAATTTCGATTCATTAACTTCTAAATTGGCTCTAATAGGCGTTCGGACATATTATTTAATACTTGCATGTCACTATGTCGACGGAGGTCAAACTATTCATGACGTCATTAATTGTAATGCTAAGACCGACTTCCTACATCATATTCGGCGGAACGAGTCTACATGCATGTGACTATCTCGCTCTCCCCTTGTTGGCGCGGAATTGTCAGAAAGGGACGGATATAATGAATAGTGAAATTGCCGGAAAGCCATCAAGTGTATCCATGTGTTAATGCCTGTGCCCGGTGCCGGTATTTATCTACAATGGGGCTTCAACTACGTCCATAATATATTTGTCAAATCATTAAATGCTATGAATTATTTTAGTCGGCTATAATATTCAAGTTGACAGTGAGGTTAGTTTAACAAAGCAAAGATATCTGCTTACATTTCTTTGTGATCTCTCCTATAAAAACTCCCACTTTTTAACACGCTTTTATTAGCTTGGGTTGTATGTATGTATGTATGTAACGGAATCTCTGAGCATAATTTTCACCAATTTGCAGAAGTCTGATTAATTTGAATCTTTGCATACGTATTAAGGATCGATGACAATACAATAATTTAATAACAGTTTCCCATTATCCTTATTAGGACCGCCAGGATTTATAAATTCTTTTATAGATCCTGTGTAGTGGAATAAAAGAGATAAAGCTAGCGCGCGTGTTTTTTTAGTTTTTTAAACTATTTATTTTTTTTAAATTACCAGTCATTTCAAAAGCCTCATCAAAACTGGCTGCAACGTCTTGAGAGTCATTTTTAACACTCCCCTCTACGTCACTATCTCTCGAATTACTCCGCATTTTTACACAACAAATTATTAGTAATGTATTAAATGTGATGAGAGCCTAATACAATTTAAAAATAAATTAAAAACTTATCTAGAATTAAAATTATTTTATTCAATTGACGAGTACTTCAATGATTCGAAACAGCAAATGAAACTAAATAATTAATTGAAATTATTAAATTTGTTAAATTTATTGTTATTATTATAATTATTAATTAAAATTGTATTATTATATTGCTGTGCCCTGACCGGGTGTCACATTGACACTAAACTGTACTGACATCTTAATTATTATAATTGTGACATGCAATAAATAACAATTGAATTTGTGAAACATAAACATCTTAAGCCGAGTCTCCTGCGCGTGTTTTTTCGAAACATTACACAAAAACATCGAAACATTGTGTACGAATACAAAAATGTGTATGGCCATGCCCCAATGTTTCGATGTTTTTGTGTAATGTTTCGAAAAAACACGCGCAGGAGACGCTGCTTTAAACATTACGCAAACGATTGTTTATTTAGGAACAAAATTATCTCAGTAGTTAGTTTTAAAAATCAAAAATTTAATTTCTATTAAGCGACACGTATGTTTTTTTATTTATTTTTTATTGATTGCCCAGCATATGACCACACTCCACCTGATATGAAGTTACAGTGTGGTCCATGAGAGTCCATGATACAGACACTATGCCGGCTTGAGGAGACGAATGTGCTCTGTCCAAATTAACAGGGCACACTCCTCTCGTTGTTATGTATAAAGTATGGTTAAAAGTAGGATAATTGAATCAGTGTCGTAATGATAAAGTAAGGTATTAGGACAAAGCTAATGACCGCGCTGGGAGTTGAAGTCGGGAGCCCACAGAAGCGAGCATGATTTAGCGATACGTTGCGCAACCTTGAGTCATTTGACCTAGTTGAGGTGCGCTGACTTCGATGCATTTCCACTACTTAATGCCATCCACGTTTATTTTATTTATAGATGAAAGTGTGATTTCTATTACATACTGTTTTGTTTGTGATAAGTTTTGGTTGGTATCAATGTTCAATGTACATCCTTTTCACATCCTCTGCATATCCAAGGGGCTCCTAATAGACTGGTTTTTCATGATATTCCTGACATCACACTTATATATACGATACTTTGTATGTCTGTTTATGTATATGTATCTATGTAAATTATGTTACTGTTACTATGTTTTATATATGTTATAGTAATCTTATTTATCCCTTCACATCTTTTTTTCTTAATAAATATTTAAAGGTTGACAGGTAGAGAATGTTACCTAGCATTAAGCCCGCCTGATACTGATGTACTAAGTTTTAAATAAATAAATGGAAGTAGGTATGTACTTAGTTAATATGTATTTATTGGTCAGTCGTCCTCAAATGCTCGTTCTCCATATTACAGCGTGCGTTATTATTTATACTTGCTTTTACCCGCGGCTTCGCTCGCACTTAAGTCATTAAATAAGTATCAGTGAGATCTAAAATAATAAAGTGGCATCTAACCACAATAATGACACCTAACCTCAATAATTCAAATGGTTTTATACTGAATATATAAAAATAAAATAAATATAGAAAAATTCCAAACAGCTGAAACTATAGTCAATTGAAAACTATAGTAAAAAATAAATATTTTTTTTTATTAAAAAGTATCCTATGTTACTTCTAGTAGCTCCAAAAATATGTGTACAAAGTTTCATGATGATCGGTCAAGTAGTTGTTGCGTGAAAACGTAACAAACAAACTCACATTCACATTTATAATATTAGTAGGGATATTTGTTTTTGTAATAAATTGGCATACTTAACAAATGTACATTTAGATAAGCAAACGCAAAGTTCATCATGAATAGTGTTTCTATCAAATTCAACTGAATATTTTTCACAATAATAACTAAAATGTTGATAAAGACGGCGATAACTCAACGATAAGTGTCAGTTTTGAGATACGTCGTGCAGTTTAGTGTGAGCCGCTGACAGAATCGCCGCCGCCGCCTACGAAATGCCCACCAAAAAGTTCACAAGGAAGGAGTTGGAAGGGAGAAACAACCAGAAGGATGCCGTGTTTGTTATCGACAATGTTGTATATGATGTGACCAAATTCTTGGACGACCATCCAGGTGGCCACGAGGTGCTCATCGAGAGAGCCGGCGCGGATGCCACCGAGGGCTTCGACGACATTGGCCACAGCAATGATGCCAAGGAACTCATGAAGAAGTATGTTATAGGAGAAGTGGTTGATGCAGATGTCATAACGAAGAACAAGAAGAACATAACGTGGGACGACAGCGCCAAGTCAGCGTCTTCGAGTGCTCTCAACACGGTCATATTGCCAGTCGTTTTGGGGATAATAGCTACAGTCATTTATAAATATGTGTTCGATTATTAATTACATACAAATGTCGTTCTTATATAATTACGTAATGAATTGTTTTTTTATCGTGATATTGACCTTGTTAATGCGACTAAAGTGAAAAGTTGTTGAATGTATTGCAAATGTGAAGACATTGTATTTATTTAAAATGATAGGGTTATTGTTTGGAAGTGGTGTGGGCTGGTAACTCAATCCAAGTTTTTAAGCCAATATTCTTTATTTAAGAAATAACTGGGTTACCAGTCCTATTTTTTTAAAAGTTATTGTGAAATAAATATATTTTTGATACAAATTGTAGTTTTATTGAAATCATATTCGTAATCTAAATAATTTTAATTTAAGTAATATCTGGTTGGAGATAAAAATAAATCTGAACTTTGTTTTATGACAAGCGTTTTTGTGCGCTTTATCTTTGTAATATTATATGTTGATAAAGTATTCACTTAATTGTTTGCTTAAAACTTATCTTTGCCTAGATTTTTAACCTGAATAACCAAACTAACACGTGCTAATTTATTAATTAATTAATTTATTAATAAATAAGGAATTTGAGAAATTGGGTAAAGCATTTATGTTCCATATTAATTCCAAGCATTGGAGTCGCAAAAATTATGTATTTTAAAAACACTCACATGCAGAGGCGGCTCGTCCTAAAGAGCGCTGGTGCAGTGCACTCCCACGAAAATTACAGAACTTATATTACAGCGGCGTAGATATAAGTAATATAATATACTATTGTATAGGCATAGTAGAATAGAATGAATGTAATGTAAGGATAGTATGTATTATGAAGAAATATAGATTACTTCTGTAATTTTCGTGGGAGTGCACTGCACCAGCGCTCTTTAGGACGAGCCGCCTCTGCTCACATGAATAGTTTTAAAACGCATATTTGACAAACAAAGGAACAATATTTATAAATGAATTATAAGGAAATTACAAATTTAATATAAACTCAAGTCGTAATATATTATTGAAATAAAACACCAGCATTTAATTATGACTATTTGCCAGTCCTTTTAAATATTTGATCTTTTTGTTTTTTAATTTTGTTTTTTTTTATATGTCTTTTGTTCTTAAGGCAGCTGTTTGGTTTTGTTTTTTAATTCGTTTTGTCTTATATAGCTATAGTGAACTAATAATAGTAAATTTAAAGCGAATATTGAAGGAAACGCTTGTATTTTCGTATCTGACAATCCAATTAGAACCAATACGACAACAATAAGTAGCTCCGTGACTGGTTACCAATTTTTATACCACCATTTTTCTGAGACAACCAAAAGGTGGGTTCTAAGATTTAATTTCTTTGTTAGATGAGTCGGAGCCCAATCAACTTTGGGAACCACTGATCTTAATGACAGACGTATTTGGGGCTCTATATATGTTACAGTTAAACTTTATAATACGCTTTCTTATATTTAGTTTATTACAAGACTAGTTACGTCTGTATAAATATTTTCTTTTATTAGAGCAACTATATTTCTTCCCTTGATGCAATATATAAAAAGCACATTTGTTTTAATAGACGAACACGCGCTCGTGTGTGATCCTGACCCCTTTCCATAAAACTTGCAATTTATTTTTGTACACGACCCCCTGTCTCCATTTTGGTCGTAATTTTAGTTTTTTAAAGCCAACCTTAACTGGGCCATGTGTTAAAATGTCGCAGGTGTTTTTTGGTGGTATTGTCTGTTGACCTTATGCATATATTACATTCGCTTGTATTTTGTTCTACGTTTAATTTGAATGAATTTTACATTTGTGCGTTTAAGATTTTTGCAATTTAGAAGCCTACTTACTACATCCAGTTAGATAGGTGAACCTTACAAAGGTTTGGAAAAATTATAAGATACAGCATTTAAAATAATTTCCAACTGTTTTGAGTTGAACCAACGATTATAGCGGCAATATTGAAAAATTGATCACGCTTGACTCGAATAACACTTCTTACTATAAAGAGATACGTTCTAAATATTAACAACAGAAAAGGAATCATAATATTAAATAATATTTCAAATATTATTTAATATTATATTATATGAAGCGTTTGATATGTCATGTCTTCTATGGACGCCGCTCTGGCTTTGACCTGTAAAGTACCTAATCAAATCTAAAAAACTTAATTATGTAGGCACTAACTACAATACTTAATATCCGTAAGAAAGTTCACACTCGACATACAAAAAACTGCTGTTCCACACTGAGCCCATGGCTGGCTAGTGGCTACGCCCATGATGTCTTCTTTTGTTTCTTTTCCTTGTCAATTAGCTTTGTGATTTATATATTTTGAATCTATTAATATTTCATATCAGCGTCTCTAAACATACATATACATAATAATTATTAACATACATATATAATTTATTTGTCTGTAATCGTGATAGGACATATTTTTGATAACTACCTTATATATATCTGCTTATTACTTATGTCATAGTCATCGTGATGTTAACATCAATTATGTGGATGTGAAATAATGAAATGAATATAGTTTATTAGCATAGGCACTAAAGGCACTTACTCATCGTCAGACTCTACCATGGCTTCGGAAAGGCGTATGACGAGAAGAAGACCACAAGAAACTCGTCAATCATAGCCTGTATATGAAATAATTAACGAAAAAGAACTGAATTTTAATTTAAAAAAAGTAAATAAATATAGTAACTTAGTACAGAATAGTAACAGCGGAGGGCGCTCACATCGTAAAGAAAGATCAAATGAAAAGCGTTTTTAAACTGTCATGCATGCAAGAGAAAACTAATGAATTGAGTCGATAAGTAATCTATACTAATATTATAAAGAGGGAAGATTTGTATTTTTCTATGTTTGTAACGAATTGGCTCAAAAAGCACTGGACCGATTACAAACATTCTTTCACCATTTGAATGCTACATTATCACTGATCAATATAGGCTATATAAATTACAGAAAAAATTTAAACTACATGTAGTAACCCGAGATTGTTTTTAAAATTGCCATAAAAGTTAGGCGTTGTTGAAATAAGAAACATCATTGAACTTCATAGTACCTTATATCTTCATTTCTACGCGAACGAAGTCGCTGGCAACAGCTAGTCTATACTAATATAATAAAGAGGAAACATTTGATTGTTTGTATGTATTGAATAGGCTCCGAAATTACTGGACCGATTTGAAAAATTCTTTTACCAGTAGAATCCTACATTATGCCTGATGAACATAGGCTATAGAATATTTTCAAAAACGTTAGGGATCCGTATGAAAACTTCAATAATGTAACCCAAAGTGTGAAAAAAAAAATCATTATATTGCGTACGCTGCGGAAATTATTGACAAAAAAGCAAAATGATATACTACAATTTTATAGAGGACGTCAATATCTACAAAAAAGTCTGCGATACCATATGTCTAACTATTACAGTTATGTCACAATAACTACTTTTTCTTGTTAAAATTCATAGTACTTTATTACTACGCGAACGAAGTCGCTGGCAACAGCTAGTAAGTGATAAAGGGACTATGAGCTGAGAGCTAGGGATATTTGACGTAGTTTAGTGCATGTGGTATAAATTTATGCAAGTATAGAGAGAGATACCTATATGTTGTATTTATATTTCTCGGTGTATTTAGATAAGGAATTCTTAAAATAGCTCCTCTGTTGTTATGGCGAGTGAAAGAAGGCCATTCTTCATTGATCTTTTAGTAATAAATAAACGTGCTTTTCTCATTATATTCTCTTCTGTTGCTGCTTCTACGAGTCCCTCAGAAATCACAAGTCACGTTGGCACGTGTCTCCTTCAATTGCGTTGTTATCTTGCAAACAAAAGATGGGCTCCATTCAATTTGTTTTTTTTTTATAAAATACACAATACACACATTACATCAATTTTTAATACTTTAAAATGTATTTAAAATATCTTCATTCGGTTGTGGTTTTACTTTACTCGTGGTTTTGCTCGCATTTAAGTCATTAAGTAAATATCAGAGATCATTTTAATAGAAATGAATCAATATGATAACTATATTTTCTTGCTTGGCTATCAATTTTTAAAAATTACTACACACCTATCCTAACCTCAAAAATTCAAATAGATACTGCATATATAAAAATGACAGACGGAATAAAAATAAATAAAGAAAAATCCCAAACAACTGAAACTATAGTCAGTTGGAAACTATAGTAAAAAATAATTTATTTATTTTTAACACAAAGTATCCTATGTTACTTGTAGTACCTCCAAAAATATGTGTACAAAGTTTCATGATGATCGGTTAAGTAGTTGTTGCGTGAGAACGTAACAAACAAAGTCACATTCACATTTATAATATTAGTAGGGATGGGGATGAAGCGTGGGTCTGTTTATAGCTCCGATGTTGTCCGAGCGCTCTTGACGCAAATATTTCAGGTATGAAACAAGTCATTAGGCGTTCACGCGTATGCCAATATGTTTAAAGCTATTAATAAATTGGTAACTGAGGCTGTCAATCAAAATTTGTCATTTGTACAATCAAATATATTACTTTTGACATTGGCGTTTTAACTGGCAGCAGCGACTGAGTCTGGGATGAAACTGTCCAGTCGTCAGTTATTAAAAGCGAGAGTAATGCTCCGTTCACACTTGTCGCCTGTCGGGTCCGACCTCGCTCGCCTATGAGTAAGTATGACGCTGTTCACATTTGTCGGATGTCTGAGGCGATAATTTTCTCCCCGCTTCTTCTTTCAAGTAGATTTGTATTTTGTTTTTAGCTCCAACAGGGTCCGATAACCGACTAGTGTGAACAGAGGCGCCGACATACGATTAAAATCCGGACCCGACAGACAACAAGTGTGAACATAGCATAACAAAGGGTTTTGTTGACGTGTGAAATAAAATTTTATAATCTCTTATTGGGTTGTTGCCCGAATACTCGACATTGGCAGGATTGTCTTTAATAGACATCTGAGGCTATTAATAAAAGAAGGAGAGAGTTAGAAAGGCACATCGAATGCTACTCAATTTTGCTTAGGTCATAATGAGAGTAAGAACACCCAAGCAAGCCAGCAATCAATTGGTCGTTGCAGATTGATACCCTAATGTTATTATAAAAAATAGGATCGATATATCGGCCGAGTCGTGATCGGTACAAATAAGGATATGGGTTCAGGTTTGTCGTCACGGAGGCTGCAAAAGACGGCCGACTCATCAATCTTGATCCAATACGTACTGAGATTTTTTCCCCTTTTTTCTGCTGCCGACATTGACTCACTATTCGATTGACATTTATGCCTTTAGTGAAAAATTGACGAACGTTATATGCATTTTATTACATTCCCTCTTTCTATAAATGTTAGTTACTCAATACGAAGACTAATATAGGCAGAATTAATACTTGGATCGCATAGTTTGTATGCAGTATTGATAAAACGCCTGATTTTTTTGTTTACTGAATGTAATGTTAAAGCAATAATGAACTACAAAGAAGGAGCGTGTGTGATATAAAATGTTAGCTGACGGACACTATCCAGGAACTTAGGTGCTGGTCTATTATATGAGTTGATTCTTCTTTTGATTGCGATGAAATGCAGATTATAATGATGGTGCATGATTTATTTGTCGTAGTTGTTGTTAGTTCCACCGGTTGTCGCTGAGAGGGCGCTGCCATCGGAACGAAATAAGGTGACGGAGAACAGGAATGTTGCCAGACAGCTAAATCTATCTTAATATATAAAAATCCAGTGTCATATGTATGTTCCCAGTGAACTCTTCACAAAGTCAACCGATTTCGATGAAAGTTGGCATTTTATGTGTAATTTGGTCTAACTTAAGATATAGGATAGTTTATATTTCGATTAATGGTCTTAATAATTTATAATTAACAATAAACTGATTGTCAATGATCACAACCTCCTTTTGATTTTTATAAATTGTATTAAGTTTTATAAAAAATACGACTGTCAATGCCAAGCAGTCCTAATAAAAACTGAAAAGTGAAAAGTGGATTTTTCCTTTACACGGAGTCAAATATATAATATATTGTGAAATAGCAGCAATATTTGGTGTCAGAAGTGAACAACAATGATTACAAGGAGCAAGGCAAAAAGGAGCCCGTCTCCATCAAGAGGTGTGATCTCGCCGCCGGAGTCAGTCGCCAACAGATAGACACATGACTCCGGCTCCTCCTCACGTTCTGCAGCTACAGTGGTAGCTCAAAAGCTCGCATCAAGGCGAAGCACGCTCGCCGCTTGACGGAGACCGCTGCGGAGAGGGATCGCGCTGTCGCGGAATTGGAGTTCCAGGCCGAATATGCCGCGGTCAAGGCGGCCACCTGCAGTACTAGGGGTTCGAGATCAGACGTGGACAGATGGTTAGCGGACCAAGAGTTAAATGTGATAGTACCCTCTTTAGAGTCCGTTAACCGTGCTCACACCGGGCCCCGCCATGTTGGCGATCGCAACCTCCTTTTGATTTTTATAAATTGTATTAAGTTTTATAAAAAAACAAAGCAGTCTCAATAAAAACTGAAAAGCAAAAAGTGGATTTTTCTTTTCACGGACTCAAATCTATATCTATACTAATACAATAAAGAGGAAACGTTTGTTTGTTTGTTTGTTTGTTTGTTTGTATGTATTGAATAGGCTCAGAAACTACTGGACCGATTTGAAAAATTCTTTCACCAGTAGAAACCTACATTATCTCTGATGAACATAGGCTTTAGAATATTTTCAAAAACGTTAATGTAAACCAAAGTGTGAAAAAAATTCATTATATTGCGTACGCTGAGGAAATTATTGACAATAGAGCAAAGTGATGTACTACAGTTTTATAGAGGACATCAATATCTACAAAGAAGTCAGCGACATCATATGTCTAACTATTACAGTTATGTCTCAATAACTACTTTTTTATGTTAAAATTCATAGTACTTTATATCTTTATTATTACGCAAACGAAGTCGCTGGCAACAGCTAGTAGATAATAAATAGGGAAAAAACTACTTGTATCACTATATTTGTAGTGTCTTTAAGTAGGTTATAATGCTCACAAAGCAATCTCTATTATGAAAATGTAAAATGTGTGTGTAATTCAGTCAGTTATAGTCTGCGAAGTGGCAAAGTAATGTGGCAGATGGTTTGGGTTTTAATATTCCGGCCGCACACGCCACCCGACACCCAGGGTCGGAGGTTGATTCCCGCTCGTTTGCATGCCAATAATGCAGACAAATGTACCCATTGTACAATTACTACTATTTTGACTATGGAAATAAAAGTACACCTTTTCTCACAAATACTTTTGCGAATTTATCTCTATATATATAAAACTCAAAGGTGACTGACTTAGTGATCTATCAACGCTCAGCCCAAACCACTGGACGGATCGGGCTGAAATTTGGCATGCAGGTAGATGTTATAACGTAGGCATCCGCTAAGAAAGGATTTTGATCAAGTCCACCCCTAAGGGGATAAAATAGGGGATGAAAGTTTGTATAAATCTTATTAGATTTTCGACTGATTGAACTGAAATTAAAGATTGGAGCTACTATGATGAAGACGTTTTTAAGCACGCTAAACAAAAATAAAGCCGCTTAAACTATACCTAATTAATAATAATACTTTTTAACGGGAGCGAAGCCGCGGGCAACAGCTAGTTCATAAATAAATAGGTATATGACTTTCTTAGATTTTTTTTTTATTATTGAAAGCCCAGCATATGACCACACTCCGCCTGATGTTAAGCTAGAGTGCGGTCCATGAGCATAGACAATTGTTAATATTTACCTCGTTAAGCCAGCATAGCGGAGGTGACTGTTTGTGTCTCACCGAATAAAAGTTTAAAATTGAATAATGAAATGGCTCGCATGTTGTGAAGAGGCTCGCTCGCGTGTCTAAAGCGCACGTAGTTAATGAAGTGATGGGGAAACTGCCAATTAAGCGGCTGTTCCGCTGCAGACCACAACTTCCGCGATAGCATCGCTCGTTTCAACGATCACTATCGAGCGTTGTATCGCTGAAAAGTGCTCATGGGCGTCGATAGGTGCTCTGGGATGTATCGGTTAAGTTCTAATTTAAGCAACCGCAAGTGAACCGCGGCTTCGACGCTTGTTTATATTACTAAACAGACACGGATGCCAGATATTTACGTTTCCACCATCAATCTGTAACGGAAGTGATTTATTCAATGTTAATAACCCAACTAAAACTAATTAATATTAACACTACCCGTGAAGAGAGATAAACACGTTTCGGGAGCAGTTTGGAAGTTCACTCTTTCAGTCGCCATCCTGGTGGTGATTACTGCTTGACAACCAAACAATCAATTATCAACACTTGCAACAGTTGTCCCCGTAATATGTGATCTCGCATATATAACGTTCTGGTCTGTTATACATACTATATATTTCGGGTTTGATTCCTAACAGACATAAATATATTGTACTTATATGATAATTAAAAATCATCATAAGAAGTAAAAATAGTTTCTCTCAGTTAAGTGCGAAGTAATGTTTCTAATTGACTATAATTTTTTTTATAACTGAAATGTATACAATTAGCAAATAAATAAAAAAAAGAAGCAACTCAAAAAGTACCATTAAAAGAGATACCTACAGTATTAGTCATAATAAAGTCAAAATTTGTACATAAAATAAGAGAATAACAGCAAGTTATTTGCACTGGAATTTTGTAAATATTTAAAGAGGGAAATATCAAGTATTTATTGAGCATTTGAGGTAAATTACGTTATTAATTATGTGACATATAAAATAATATTTTAAATACAGATCGCTGTAAATGTTCCCATATTATAGTAGAATAAAGAAACTTAAGGTTTAAGACATTTATTTCCTCAAAAAGAATTATAAAAATTAACTTAATTGGTATAATAAAAATATTTATAAATAAACATAACGTACATAGACTATATCGTATTATATGTACTAGAACATTTACAACACCATCACAAGGCACTCAGACCCATTATATGTTTTAAAATAAACTTTTAAACATTAACCATGAGTAGGAATTGCTGACCAATGCAACTCCTAGACTTTAAACTACGGTGGCATATCCTGTCAAGATTCGGACATACATTTTTAAAAAAACAATCCAACGTGAGGCTCCGCCTGATGTTAAATTTAGTCCTAAATGCAGTCCACGAACAAGATTGAGTTTTCGCTATGAATTTTACACTACAGCAATAATCGTAAATTTGAACTATAAGTACTATAATATAGGACGCTTAGCTATTATTTTTCAGACGATTCACGATGTAGTTAGTTACTAACATAGCAGTAATTAACAATGTGGCTTCTTTTGGTTAAAATATAATCATTCATTTCATGAAAAAAAAAAGTTTTTGTCAATTGTTTTTAAGATCCCTACTAATATTATAAAAGTGAATGTGAGTTTGTATGTTACGTATTTACGCAAAAACTATTTAACCGATCAACATGAAACTTTGTACACATATTTTTGGAGGTACTAGAACTAACATAAAATACTGTTTATTTTAAAAAAATATTTTTTTTTTACTATAGTTTCCAATTGACTATAGTTAGTATGATCTCTGATACTTATTTAATGACTTAAATGCGAGCGAAGCCGCGGGTAAAAGCTAGTACTCAATACAACGAATTTCTTGTGAAATTCTTCTCGCCATACGCCTTTCCGAAGTGCTTCTAGTGCCTATGCTAATAAACGATGTTCATTTCATTTCATTTCAACAACGAAGAATCTACACAAACAAACTATGCACAATAATAACTTTATTTTTAATCGTATTATTATCTTATCATGTGAATGTATATAATATCGGATGGGTAATTTTACATTGTTATAGTCAAGTGAGTGAAGCAAGGCACCCGGTTATTAGCAGAAAGGTAGTGCGGGTTATCCCTCATCATCGCGGCGGAGAATGCTTTGGGGCGCTTTGATCTCAGTCGCTGCCATAAGTGTTGTAGAGGGCGCTGCTGGAAGTGCTCTCTCACGCTCTTACACTTCGGAGTTGATTTAATTGTCCATTAAGTTATAAAAAACAAATCAATCAATCGAATATTATAAATGTGAATGTGAGTTTGTTTGTTACGTTCTCACGCAACAACTACTTAACCGATCATCATGAAATTTTGTACACATGTTTTTGGAGGTACTAGAACTAACATAAGATACTGTTTATTATAAAAAAAATATTTTAACTATAGTTTCCAATTGACTATAGTTAGTATGATCTCTGATACTTATTTAATGACTTAAATGCGAGCGAAGCCGCGGGTAAAAGCTAGTAATAAATAAAAATACAATAGTTTATTAGTAAAAAAATTTGTTGCATAAAAATAGCAATAGTAGACTCGAAAACCTGTGTTACTGGCAGTAACTGACTGAACTAGATGTATGAGATTGAACAATATATAAACAACAACTATTAGAATATACTCGTATATATACAACTATCAAAACATATCTAGAATCTAACACGACTCAAATTCGCTCTTAAAATTCCCTGTCTGTCCCAGTCTGATTGTAGGACTATCTATATATATTTTATTTATTTATTTATCTATTCTATTGTATATATTATGAGACCGAGATATAAATTGACACTAAAAACACTAGTATATGTTTTTATTGTATTATTTATTTTTTTAATTACTTGGAACCCTAATTTTTGTAAAATAATACGATATTTCTAATTAGATATATGTAATAAATAATGATAGATTCTTTCAGTGTAATTTCAGTTGCGTACTTGTTGCATGCGTTAATGGAATAAACTTTTCGGCCGCATCAGGTAACCCCTATCTTGTAAAGTAAAGGGTACGAATTAATTTCTTACATCGGCGGATTTCCCTTTCATGTCAGAACTACTTTACCGATAAAAATAACTTTTATACACAAACTTTCGCAACTATATTTCATGTTTATTATGCGAATTTAGAAGGGTTTCACTGATATGCTATTTTCATTTTATTCTGAATTTTTTTTATTGAGAGAGTGACCTGCTTTTGAGCTTAAATGGTCTATACGTAATAAAGATTTGTTATTCTGATTTTAAAGCCTATATTCCTAGATACAGTAATACCCCGCTTTACGCGTACCCGTTATGCGCGGTTTTACTATTCAAATTTCGCGCTCAATTGCCCCGCATTACGCGAAAGAGTGTGTATAAACATAATGTAGTCATCAACTTCTCTATGGTCGCGGGAATTTCAGTTAACGCGATTTTTTCCGGAACATAACCCTCGCGTAAAGCGGGGCATTAATGTATAAATATGTGAGAATCGACCGCCACAAGTCACATGTGGCGGTCAATTCAACAAGCCGAAAATACTTATTTAAGAAGATTTGAGGTTTTGACGTTTAGTCTGTCAGTGTCATCTTTCTTGTTTCTTCTGATCTTTTGATTGCCACAATGCATTGTGATAATTATATTTTTAATCTGTAAAAATTCGCATTATTATTTGACATCAGTTTCTTTAAATGTGTTTTTAATTTAATTATAACTTAGAAGGAGGTACTAATTGTAATCACGTGACAATATTGGTCATATAGAAATATATACATGTACTAGCATATATATGTATATAGGGGGCATTTTCCTACCCTTTTAGGATTATGAGTGATGCCAAAAATTTTTCCCTTAAAGGTTATAACCTCTATATTCATCACGGGGTCCCTTAGACCTCAGCTGTCATCGGCGCTCAACGAAATATGTCAATCTGAGAGAGAACGGGACCATTTCCACTAATACCGTGCAATTTGTACCACGTTTAGTGTGAACTATATCTATTATATCTTATTTTTTTGGATAGAGAAACAATAAAAAACATTAAATTGTTGTGTGTATGGAAAAGTGCATAAACTGTTTTTTCATCTGCCAAAGTAGTTCCAGGTTAAGTTATTAAGTTATATATCCTTTTTTTAAATCAATTGTTTACGAAAATCCATATTAAAGGAAATTATTTAAAATGATTCATTAGTCGTCGAAGCGAAGCCGAAGCGAAGCCGAAGCGACTAATGAATCCTGATGATGCCACGTGAAGTGGCGAAACGCGTCGAGACAAGTTATTGCATGTTGGTGGAGGTTATTTTCCTTCATCGATCAAATGTAGCGGGAATTATAAGCAAAATAATTTTAAATAATTTTCTTTTATTCAAAAACGAATATTATAGCAGCTTATATATTTAAAAATGTACCTATATATGTATAGTGTAGATAATAAGGTCACACTGAGGATGTAAAAGGCCAATAATGAAAATGGCGATGTTACACGCTTAATTATTAAACCCAAATTAATTAGATAATAAAATTTATTAGTTTGTTCTCAGTTATTGCGCGGAGGTCGTAACGGGAACGAACCCGAGCCCGCAGACGTGATTAGACTACTTTGGTGGAAATCAGCGACATCTACGCCTATACTACATGTTGGGATTTAACAATAATGATATATTATTTCCTACTGCTATGTTACGTGATACATGTCTTTCCCTGCTTCAGTTGTATGTTGAGATTTGTTTAAAATAAATATTTGATATTAATCTCGAAATGATTTTTAAAATGTAATATGCAACTTGCAAGCATAAGATAGTTTTTTATTAACTTATTTACTTTTAGTAATTGGGCTCCAATAGAGCGCTTTTACTCGTCAATACAAATATAAATATAAATGAAATAAATTTATTAATTTAATAACTATCAATTTGATTTAGCTGCTGTATATTGGCATTGTTCACTTAGATACTAATGTCATAATAATCTAATATGACGTAGAAGAATAGCTGCTGTATAGGGGCATTGTCATCCTATTATATACCTACAGGTAAATATGAAACGATATTGGTTATGTTCAAGCTTTTTTAAGCAACTGAAAAACGAAGACAAATTAATTAAAAACCAAACTGGAAGACAATTATTATTAATTAAAAGTACGGGGCATCACAGTGCACATTCGGCGTCGGTGGCTTCGCAGCATAGCGGAAATGACTCATGTAGATTACATTCGTGGTAACTGAAGCTTGATATAAAGTGTAATTATATAAAGTTTTGATAAGCTTTTCTACAATCATTAGATTTCCAAAGAGTGGTTGGTAGGTAGACGATGGTTGTTAGCCCGAGATGACGGAGGAATGTGTCTGTCAATTTGGTCGGAGCACATTCGTCTCGGACATCTGTCTGTGGTGACACTTGTCTTCTTCTCTCATAGACCACACTCTAGGTTAACATTAGGTGGAAAGACATACGTGTTTTCTTTGACATGAGGGTTTACGTGTACATTAAAATTTTATAATTTCTTATTGGGCTGCCCGAATACACGACATTGGCAGAATTGTCTTCATGAGACATCTGAGGTCATTAATAAAATAAGAAGAAGAAGAATATTAGGTGGAAATTATTATTACATCTGAATTGTGATAATTCTTGTTTTTAAAAAAACCTAATAAGGTAAATTCTAAAATTGACTATATTACAGATATTTTGCTACTTTTTCACTTTACTACGTTTTCACGTAACAACAACTTAACCATTCATCATGAAACTTTGTACACATATTTTTGGAGGCACTACAAGTAACATAGGATACTTTTTATTTAAAAAACATATATATTTTTTACTATAGTTTCCAACTGACTACAGTTTCAGCTGTTTGGAATCATATTGATTTATTTCTGTTGAAATATTCTGTGATACTTATTTAATGACTTAAATGCGAGCGAAGCCGCGGGTAAAAGCTAGTATAACTCATAAATATAAAACAGAGGTTGCGATCGCCAACAGACTATATGCTTATTGTTCGAGCAAGTGTGACAATATACGCCCTTTTAGTATTCACGGACAGCGGCGGCGAGCGGCAAAGGTCGAAGGGCCGACGTGCCTCAATGAATGCAATCATTATCATCGAGTTTGCCATCTATGCTATTTGTACAGATTCGTTCAGTTAAATGGCGCGTGAATGTATTACCCTGCTGGGAGACCTATCCTATATACATATACATACATATATATATATAGTATATCAATTGTTTTACATATATAAGCACTGAAATGTCATATTACGTAAAGGTTAACTGGGAGAAAATGTATAAAAGCATTAAGTTCGCCTTTTGTGATTTTGTTCAATAAATAATTTATTATTATTATTATTACTACTATAGCAGTGGTTTCCAAAGTTAACTGGGCTTCGACTCATTTAAGAAAATAGAAATTTTTGTACCCTTCTTGCTGGCTGTTTTAGAAAAATGGGAGGTATTGTTTGAGATAATAATCTATTATATTGTTAACGCTCTCATTTCTCAATAGATGGCGCCACTTGTGAGGCAATATAGGTGTATTTTTTTGACAGTTAGAGGAACGTGATTGTGCTAGTATACAGATCGATAGCAGTGCCCGTTCAATCAATTTGTTTTAGAATTAATTTCGTTTTGTATTCATATGATAGTAAGCAAATAAAATGTTAGACTGGAAACTTATACAGGTATAAAGATTGGTAATGCTCAGAAATTCCCTAGTGGCGAGTCGCGGAACTATTTATTTTATAGTTTTTATGTTATACTTATTTGTTAATGCTTTTCTAAAGGTAAATAATAAAAACACGCTAATTATTTTTAATGTTTTTTCTGTGGCGTTATTATGATATTTAAATAGGCAGCTCGAGATGAGTTCATTGCTATTGTCAGTTAACTTCAGTTTTTTCATGTTAATATTCAAGATAATAGAGTGAATGTATTGTGTTGAGGAAAGAAGAACGGCAACTGCGGCTGGGTGGGTTCGAGTCTTACAAAAATGTCGGAGCTCATGGACCAACTTAGGCATTGAAATAGTGCATTAGTAACTAAGTGTACCAGCAGTTTCACTCGCGTTAAATGTTGCTATTTTTAACTTATAATCGGGGTCAGTTTCAATTACTTTTCTTTAACTTCTATAGTTTAAGAATACTTCAAATTGGACTTAAAATACAAACTCTGCAACTTTATAATATCTGTATCCAGAGCAGTCATATTCGAATCTTTTAAAAATTAAGCTGGTACCAATGTAACCATGTTATATGTACTTTGGTCGCTCAATGCCTATAGTGTAATAATATAGGCACACAAAGAGTGGTAGGCAGACTGATGATGGCATTAGCCCAGTATGCCGTTTCGGGATCAGTTTGTTAGTAGCGAAAATGTGCCTGTCAGGCCGGTATAGTGGTTGGTTGGCACACTTTTCTACCAAAGCTGATGCATAAATCCAAAATTGTTTTCCATAACGCACAGCTAACCCCAGCGCGGGAATACGCCGTAATCATAACATTTAAAGCGAATCGTCAATTTGAACAATTTGCAAACAAACCCGAGGGGGAATGTTATACGAAATCTAAATAAAGGAAGTAATAAGTCCCCGGGACTCGATGAACAAATCTCAAGGTATTTCCCCGAATCAGCAATTTGTGAAGGACGACCGGCGTTTTCGTTCTGCGTTTCAATTTTGGGACACTATCCGCATTTTGAAGTATTCATTCAGTCACTTAATACCATTGTTTATTAATTAATAATATAACAATAACACCCGCACGTGCGACAAATATCGTCAATAAAAGCATTTACTTTGATTAATTTAAACTTTTAATTATTCGAATAATTTGCAGCCATCATAGTCGCGACGAGTACTAATGCCTGCAAATAATTCGAAAAGTTAAACTCACATTGTATTTGTGACATAGTGCGATCATGTAAATCAAAATTTAAGAATTAGAATCTAATTAGAGTAGCAAATGAGTGGAACGACTTGTCACATGTTATTGACTCTCCATCTACCAATACTTTTAAAAACAAGCTGGTGATAGTGAAAACAGCAATGCTTGATATAGCAATGCCCTGCTCGCCTGTTATACAATAATAATAATAATTTATAAATAGAATATTTGTTTTAATAATTAAACACATGTAATTCTCATTCTCCGCGGCAGAGGTCGCTAAAACTACGCGCATGTAAGATAAATAGAGTCAATTTGAATTTATTAATTTATTATAAATATAATCACACGTCATTTGATCGTGTTGTGGAAAGGCTTACAAAAGCAGAACGCGTTATCGATTTGATTAATTGTTTGCGTCAAAAACACAAACCACTCATTAACATGTTTTGTTATTTCCACAAACAGTACATTTATGCTTTGTTTAATCCATTGTCACCTAATATAGCATATTCATTCATTATAATCCATTTGAGAATATTATAGACGAGTCCAGATGCACGCTTTAATTGTGTTCATACAGCGTGGTGTGATTCTGCATATTGATGTGTACATCGTAGTTATTCAAGTAAAAGTCCTTCTTGAGTGTGGTCACTGTATGGTCACCTTACATGACTACTCTCTAATCGTAGCTTACATATATACTATACCAATCCAAAGAATAGTGGACCTTATAGCATATAAGAATATTTGAATATCTTAGAATGTCGAACGTAAAATTCTTTATAAAATATATCTAACTAGCTTTTACCCGCGGCTTCGCTCGTATTTAAGTCATTAAATAGGTATCATAGATCATACTAACTATAGTCAATTGGAAACTATAGTAAAATGTATAATAAAATGTATCCTATGTTACTTCTAGTATCTCCAAAAATATGTGTACAAAGTTTCATGATGATCGGTTAAGTAGTTATTGCGTGAAAACGTAACGAACAAGCTCACATTCACATTTATAATATTAGTAGGGATTCATGTTTTCGAAAAGGAGTTTCCTATTCCTCTATTTGACATTTACTATTTTCTGAATGTTTGTACGTATGTGTGTGTGTGTGTAAGCTCCTGAAGGGGGATATAGAAAGTTTCCACTCGGTTTTATGTGGAGCGGGAATTTTTAAATTCAAAAGACATACAAGTTGTGGTTGAAAAGTTTTCTGATACAGTCGAGAATTTTACTTATCCTTGGCTTCGGCTCCGAGTTCGGGTTCGGTGTTATGTTGGTATAGACGTATGTTTTGGGCATTTTGTTGCTGGGTTGCAGTATTGATGGTCTTCTAAAATAAGTCAAAGATCTTATGTGGAGAGAAGAGATATCCCTACTACATTATAAATGTGAATGTGAGTTTGTTTGTTACGTTTTCACGCAACAACTATTATACTTAAACAATCACCATGAAACTTTGCACACATATTTTTGGAGGTACTACAAGTAACATAGGATACTTTTTATTAAAAGAAATAAATAAATGTTTACTATAGTTTCGAACTGACTATAGTTTCAGCTATTTGGAATCATATTGATTCATTTCTGATACTTATTTAATGACTTAAATGCGAGCGAAGTCGCGGATAAAAGCTAGTATGTAATAAATAAAGTAATTTTTCCTTTCGTCTACTTATAAAGAAAAACAATTAAAAGAATCAAATTATTACACAAAAGTCACAGAGATGTTTAATTGAATTACACAAAGTGTTTTAGTAAAAATGTGAGTAACCGATGACCTCTCAGTTAAGTAGAATGTAAGTGCTCTCTCGATCCAGCGAAGTGAGCCAACATGTAAATCTTATGTAAATTTGGGATGTTTAATTTCTGTAGAGCAGCAATTATGATAATCCTGGAGGGTGGAAGTAACCTCTCAACTGGGGACATTAACGTTCGACTAAAAGTGCTTATAACATTTTTTTAATTAACACGTTTTTATGTCGAACTAAAACACAGTTTATTAGTTCTATATTCAAAAAAATAACATATGTTAGTTTATAACATTTATTTGACGAGTTTCTTGTGGTCTTCTTCTCGTAATACGTATTTTTGAAGTTATTGTAAAGTCTAACGATGAGCAAGCGCACGCCTTTAGTGTCTATGCTAATAAACGATTTTCATTTCATTTTTTTTCAACATTATATTTCCTTTGGCTTGTATGCAAACATTGATATAATTCCGTTGTCTGGTTGGAATATGATATTTAAGTTGATTATATTACTTTCGGTCGCATATAATCCCTACTAATATTACAAATGTGAATGTGAGTTTGTTTGTTATATTTTCACGCAACAACTACTTAACCGATCATCATTAAACTTTATACACATATTTTTGGAGGTACTAGAAGTAACATAGGATACTTTTTATTAAAAAATAATATTTTTTTTACTATAGTTTCCAATTGACTATAGTTTCCGTTGTTTGGATTTTTTTTATATTTACTAATATTTCCGTCTGTAATTTTTATACATACAGTATAAAATTATTTGAATTTTTGAGGTTGGGTGTCATTTTTGTGGTTAGATGCCACTTTATTATTTTAGATCTTACTCACTGATTTTAATTCAAACTCTTCTTCTTTAAAAATGCCTCAGAAGCGGAAATCTGGTTTAAATATAGTTATCATATTGATTCATGTCTATTGAAATGATCTCTGATACTTATTTAATGACTTAAATGCGAGCGAAGCCGCGGGTAAAAGCTAGTCTTGAATAAAATGTCCATTTTTTTTCGTATAAAAGTATTAAAAGTTAGGAAATTATTCCTCACAATCTGAGCCACTTGTCTCCTCCGCAGCTCTGGGCCGAAGCGAACACCACAAACGTTGCTCCTTCGCAAAACGATCCCCCGGGACTACATTAAGATGAAAGGAAAAATATTTTCCTTCATTCCATTGTTTTAATATTAAGCTGAATTATTTGAAATCGGATATTGGCCTACTAATATATAATTAATCAAAGCTTTTATTATAATAAATGTGGCATTATTAGCAGTCTGATAGTACAGTTATTAAAATTATTGATTAACCAAATCTGTGTTCCCCACGTGGTGGGCGGGCGTACACCGATGCCGCGACCCTTATAACGAGCGGAACGTGACTTCTAGGGCCCACTCCGACAACCTGACTTTACCTCCGAACCCATCTTTACTAACCGTTGCTCCGAATATAATTACACTTATTAAATTATTTTGAATGTTTTAGCATTTTAAAAGTTCATATTATTATAAATAATTGTTTCAGGCGTTACTTTACGGAAATCCATATGAAAGGAAATTATTTAAAATTATTTTGCTTATAATTCCCGTTACATTAGGTCGATGAAGGAAAATAACCTCCACTAACATTCAATAACTTGTCTCGACGCGTTTCGCCACTTCACGTGAGGTAAATTGAAGACACGTGCAGAAGTGTTTTTAAAAAGGAATTTATTTACAAGCAGTACTGACTATTACCAACCAAGTGAACTCATGTTTTTTCCTACCGGTCTTATATACTAACTTAAATGCTATTACGATTCCTTCATCCGAACTCCTGGGAAGGAATCCTTATGGTTTTCTCTTGTGTTACACTATTAACATTTTATATCTTCTGCTTATGTAACTCGTGGCATCATCAGGATACGTGAAGTGGCAAAACGCGCCGAGACTAGTTATTGCAAGTTGGTGGAGGTTATTTTCCTTCATCGACCTAATGTAGCGGGAATTATAAGCAAAATAATTTTAAATAATTTCCTTTCATATTATTATAATACATTTTATGTTGTAGCGAAGAATGAATAAACTGGAACATACTGCACACATGCCTCTCCCTCATTTAAACGTAGTGTCGGTTGTCAGGCGAAGCACAGTCACATGTCGGCGCACTATAAAAATGCAGGAGCCACTGTTGAATGCATGTCAATTCTCCATTACATCCGCACATGTATAATGTTAATCTCAATCATTTGAATAGCATATAACGTAATAGCCAATTTACTCGAAACACTAACAAGGGGCTTCAATGCACACTCAGCCATCGTCAACAATTTAATCGAGATTTGATTGAAATGTTAAACGTTTTAACAATTGAAAATCTTTAAAATTGCAATCAAAGTTTAGGTACTCCATTCCACCCCGAATATAACATGCAATTAGGCCTTGTGATTAGGCTCTTCAGGTTAACTATTGTTCATCTATTAATTTAAAAAAATCATATAATCTTTATTTATTGTGTAAACTTTGAAAAACTAAATAAAAGAAGTGTCCATGCTGTTCAAATAAACTGGAATATTAATTGTATTCCCAAAAGCCAAATATGACTTCGGGGAACGTTTGAGTGGCTCAACGCTTAACTCTGTAACTTTGCTCCAACCATAACTTGATATAACAGGCGCGAGTGGAAGAATCGAATCTGAGGTAACTTACCCCTTTTTGTGTTCGAGAAATATATGATTTATGCTGGGATATCACTTTTTTGGGGTGTTTTGCGTTATGTAGGAATGGTCCTCGCCCTCGGCTATCTTTTTATAAGCCCACAAATACGTTCTTTAACCAATAATGCATGTGCGGGCATCACACACCTTTCATACGTCGCCCCATAATAACTAAACTTATATAAACTTATTAGCAGTTGTCCGCGACTACGTCTGCGTAATTATGAAGATATAAAGTACTATGAAGTTTAAAGATGTTTCACATTTCAGACAACAGACAATGCCTATCACACTTCTGTAATAAAGTGGCATCTAACCACAATAACGACACCTAACCTCAAAAATTCTAATAGTTTTATGCTGCATATAAAAAAATGACAGACGGAAATAAAAATAAATATAGAAAAAATCCAAACAGCTGAAACTATAAGTAGTTGTTGAGTAAAAACGTAACAAACAAACTCACACTCATATTGATATTAGTAAAAAGGGAATTTCGCTTAGTTAGTTAGTTATAAGATGATAAAAATAACTTAATTTGAAGTAAAATAAAGGACGGAAGAGGGCAGCGTAAATGAGTAACTTTAATTAACTTTGAATATTTTTATTTTTATTATCATAATAATAAAAAATTCTTTATTGCAAAAAAATAGTGATATTTTTTTACATAGGCGAGCTTAATATTGTCCGCATTATCTACCAGCTAACCTTTGTCGATGTGAGCGGTGATGTTTATATTTATTTATTTATTTTACTATCTCTTTATCATCTCGAGCATGCCGTCCTATCTTATAATTAAAATTTCATTTTTTAGTTTATATAATATTAGTCCTTTTTATAATATGTAATTTTGTAGGTAGGCTTTATAAATATTATAAATAAATTTGCGATCTAATTCAGGTGTCAAAAGCACAACAATATTCCAAACAGGATTTTCAGACTAACGGCAGAATAAATTGTGAGGTTTTTTGGAGGCTACATTTCCCAGCGGAGATAAGAAATGTAATATTAAAGATATAAGTTAAGATGCGGAAGAGAATTAATGTCGTTCAGTCGCCACTTCAGCACTTTTCAGCACTTTGGGGGACCTTTCAAAAGGATCATCCTAAACTATTGTATATTAACACTAGGTTTACGAGACGCGTCAATTTGACGCATTTTGACTTTTATCAGAGAATTACCAAAAACTGTTTAAATTTTTATTTTATCTCTTTGTATGACTTTTATTCATTGATCGAGGGAAATATATATTGAAGTCTATTTTCTTTAAAAGTGTTGAATTACTGAACTTGTCTATGCGGTATACCTATCGCTACGATATGCGTCAAATTGACGCGTTTTAGTAGAAATAAGTGTATAGAAAACGTCCGTAAACCTAGTGTTAATAACACTAGTTTACAAATTAAAATAAAAGTCATGTCCTTTCAATGTATTCCATATCGTTGTATTTAGTAGTAACAACTAAACGCAAACATATATTTATTTTATTTCTATCACGTCTATAAATCAAGTTCTTATTACATCTTATTTTCAAACTACCCATGAGTTGGTTTCGATTTTATTTAAAAATTTTGATGCTGTGTAGTGTTTAGTTAAATAAATATTTGTTTTTACAATGTCAAAAAGGTTGTGTAAAGTACATCCTGATCGTTTTTGTTATGTGTGTGGTGAATTTATAATATCTAAAAAGGATATCCCATAACGGAATCACTTAAAGATGCATATTTTGGTTATTTCAAAATGACGTGTTAGATTTTTTAAATAATTTTTCTGAAACTCAATTGTTAAGAAAAAAAACGTTTCATTTGAAGGACAAAAACCTTGTAAATTAGTGTTAGTAGTTAGTAAATTAGCTTTTTTTGTGGCTAAATGTGTATGAAAGCTTCGCCAGTCTGTCTACCCCTCCCTGCCTATTCGTAGTCACACGATATCCCAAGAGCTACTATAATGAAACGTGGTTATAAGTAGATATTATTTTTGTGTTCGCATGTCGCGGTTCAACTAACGAGGGTAAAAAACAGCGGCAAAACAGGGGCGGGCCACAATCCACGCCCGCCATACTTCATTATAGATTGTCCCAGACCATTACTTGCTCCAGTCTTGACCATAGATTGTGGAATTTACCGCATTTTACATCATTTATATTTCTCCCACAATTCCCACTTGCAAATATTAAGTTACTTCGATATTGGTTTAAAATGAAATGAAATGAAAATCGTTTAATAGCATAGGCACTTGCTAATCGTTAGACTCTACCGTGACTTCGGAAAGGCGTATGGCGAGAAGAATATCACAAGAAACTCGTCAATCATAGCCTGTACATAAAATAATAATAATAAAAAAACTGAATTTTAACTCTGAAAAAATAGTAAATAACAATTTATAAATCAGATTGCACAGTGGTTACAATAAATCGAAACTTAAAACTTCCTGTGAATTAATTTGATTCAAAATAAACATAACGTAATTGACAATATTCAGTTGGGAGAATAAAAACTTGTTTCAAATTTAAAAAAAGAGGCATCAATAAAAATCGGCTCAGACAAATGAGACAATCGTAGTTCTAGTGATTGTGTGATCTATGTCTGCTGGAATTATTTCGCGACGTTACCTCGTGGCTAACATTTTTTCATCTGTCGTTTGCAGGAAAGTTCACTTTTTGTCGCCAAATCATCTTTCACTCTATTACGCCATTCGTTCCTTGCCTTTCCTCTCTTTACGTCTTTAATAGCTCTTACGATTATTCTGTTAAATCAAATATCTCGATGGCTGCAAGAAACAAAACACACGCGACAGCAACCAAACCAAAACGCACGAGTGAATGCATTCAAAGTGCAATTTTTAATTAACTTGTCTTTCGCAGTGTTTTGCAATTAAAACTCAGTCAAGGCACAAATTTGTGTTAAAAATACATTTTCACTAATTAGTTGGTCGTTAATTAATTATGACGCTGGCTTCACCTTCGTCTCTTATCATCATGACGGCTTTAATTAAAGGGGTGACCTGACGTTTCCTTTTTATCTCCAACACGTGTGTTTGCTATCGTTCTAGCCGCGTTTCGGGATCAGCTTGGAAGTAGCCGGGATAACGAGAGGAGTGTGCCCTGTCAAGCCGGCATAGTGGAGTCTGTCTGTGGTAACAGTTGTCTATGCTATACTCTTGCTTAACATCAGGCGGAGTGTGGTCATATGCTGTGCTATGCCCTTCCCCTTATGCTAACATATGTGTCCGTAAATAGTTATTTATAATTTTAAATAGTTTTATTTGTGTTTGTTTTAGGTGTAGTAAACGCATGCATTGTGCATTGCGTGGATCTAGACATCATAGGTAATGATAGTTGTGTGTGTGACATTTTGTAGGTTTAAATTTAATTTGACATTATTGATAAAGGTTGACGTTTCTATTATAGTAAAATTTAATTGTATAAAATTAAAAATGTGTAAAATATGTGCTACTGCTAACATTATTTTAAGACCTATGTTTCTGACCATATTTATGGCAAATAAATGAATTTGAATTTGTTTTAAAAATATACATATACTAGCTTTTACCCGCGGCATTTAAGTCATTAAATAAGTATCAGAAATCATTTCAATAGAAATGAATCAATATGATTCCAAACAGCTGTCTATATAGCCAGTTGGAAACTATAGTAAAAAATATCCTATGTTACTTCTAGTACCTCCAAAAATATGTGTACAAAGTTTCATGATGATCAGTGAAGTAGTTGTTGCGTGAAAACGTAACAAACAAACTCACATTCGCATTTATAATATTAGTAGGGATACATATAATAGGTAGGTTCTACATTTAATATAAACGTCAAAAGCTACACTAGCTAACACTAGTAACAAAGGAACTATGATGAAGATGAAGATTGAAATGGAAAGATTACTCAAATAAAAAAATAAATTACTTTTTTCCATGAAAATTCCTCTATGTTAGTTAGCTTATGAAAAATATTTCCGGATATTGAATAAATGTGAATTGGTTTTTAGGTTTTAAATAAATATATTAGGTCACAGTATAGCAGCTTAGTTTTAGCAGTTAGCAGAGGAACCGGCGTTTGTCGGCAAATGTTACACTAAGTTTGTCCGAGACAAGTGAAGGTTTTTATGACAACGTGTTTCTTTCATTTTGCCCAGAAAATAAATATAATGTAGTGTCTGTCATAGCGCAAATAGAAGCAGAACACTTGAGAAGTAAAGAGATCTCATTCGTCGCAATAAAACAAGTGTAGTGGGAACGGTGTCACAAACAAGACATCTTCGGAGGATTTTAATAAAAGTTGGGCGTTTGTTAAGAATTAATTCAGTCCGCGAGGGCCATTAGTGTCCGTCCGAGGTTCGAGCTTTAATTGAACTCCGAAAGCACTACACCTGCACCAATTTAAAGTTAGTCAATTTTAAGTTCCTCCCGCTCGCTGTTTACAGGACGCCGGACCACTTCCTTCCACTACTAACAGATCGAACTATCGACAAACATAACCACGACACAGAACACTGTATTTCGTATAATAATTAAAATATCACAATCGCTCAATTATGCTCTGAAAAATGAATTCCGAGAAACGGTTAATATTTCAAATGGCAAAATCCTCGGCCAAGGACATTTAAATGTTTGCAGAAACAATTTTAAATATTGCGATTCGTCAACGTGTAGTGAAATCTGTCGGCCTCTGAAACGACCCCGAGACATCCTGAATAATTCAGCCGACCATTTATATTGTTGTTTATTCAGAAGCCGACTTTCATTTAGGAAATATTTGACAAATGGCCGCCATTTGGCTTTCGGGGATACACCTGTGCGCGCAAAAATGTAAATTCATTCCACTGTGTTGTCACAGACTGGAAACATTCGGCGCACGTCCCGTCCCTGCGTGCAGATTGCAACGTGATCCCCTTGTGGCGTGTTTGCTCTGTGACGGTCGCACGAATCACAGTAATAATGAAATGTAATTGATTACGCATTGTCCTGATGAATACATTTTTTCAGTTAACGACCGCACACAATTATACAACCTATCTACGTTTGCATGTAGGTACATGACAATTTGACACATTGATTTATTTGAGATTTTTAATTCATTGTACATTGTTTCATTTGAATTATTTCAATCCAACATTCAGTTAAATATGATAGAACAGGAAGTACTAAAGAAATACTTTTAGCAAATAACTTGGCTATGAGAGTCATTTACCCTGTTTTTTTTATACAGAAACTGTCTGACATATATTCTCTTGTTTATTTTTTTTAAATATTCTTATCATCCCTACTAATATTATAAATGTGAATGTGAGTTTAGTTGTTACGTTTTCACGCAACAACTACTTAACCGATTTGTACACATATTTTTGGAGGTACTACAAGTAACATAGGATACTTTTTATTTAAAAAAATAATTATTTTTTACTATAGTTTCCAACTGACTATAGTTTCAGATGTTTGGAATCATATTGATTCATTTCTATTAAAATGATATCTGATACTTATTTAATGACTTAAATGCGAGCGAAGCCGCGGGTAAAAGCTAGTTTGCTTATAAAATAAAATAGAGGGAATGCTTTTAGGTATGAATCGTAATTGTGTTGACTATATTTAACTTACAGGGTGTCCCGTGCGGCATAAATATTTGATAATGTAACGTGTGTAAATATAGATAGAACACTCCGTATATACATACGTAGCTTCGTAGGTTCGGCGCTGACAAGTAATAAACTGTAGGAGATTAGAAGGGTCGCTTGTTGTGCGAAAATGTTGCAAA
Organism: Tineola bisselliella; assembly: GCA_028551675.1. Lineage (NCBI taxonomy): Eukaryota > Metazoa > Arthropoda > Insecta > Lepidoptera > Tineidae > Tineola > Tineola bisselliella. The sequence goes on from JAPWLS010001880.1 coordinate 36,507, forward strand.
GAATACAAATATTGTTATAATAATCGCAGACGAACAAGTTCATTCGAAAACGCATCTTTAATAAACATTAAAACGCTTGTATTTTAAGTGAAACTCATTAATTCACTCAGAGTAACCTCTGACACATCGATTTTAAATTAATGCAATTAACCGCTTTATTCGCAAAAACAAAATCCGATTACGAAAAACGAGTGAACAATAATTAAAACAATAACGCTTACGTTTGTAAATAATATCATAGAATATAAATACTTATAGACAGTGGAATTAAATTGATCGTTTGGTGTGTCTCTGAGAAGCCATGCGCGTTAGGTATAAACGTAGCCACGTGATGGTTAGATAGTCATTGATGAGTATTTAGTATGCGGGCGTGATACGTGAGTGGGATAGCTCCGGATTGCAGATTATGGCCGCTACGTGGTCTCTCCACTTACAACTCCGCGATAAAGAGTTAGCTCGGTGAATCGCGAGGAAATACTATATGACTTATTATTGCGGCTAAGGGAGAACTTAGAATTGAGATATATGATGAACAATGAGCTCAATCATCGGTCAAGTCTGGGATTAATGATATCGGCTTTTGGTTGGCATGGTAGTACCACGAAATACCCGCATATTGGAGGAGACCTAGCACTTCCAGCAATCGAAAAGGTACTTCTCTTCATATCTTTGTTTCAAATATACATATTAACTTATTTCCTTTCCATGTTTACTTATAAAACTAATAATCACAATGTTTACAAGAAAATATAAATAAAATCAAGCGCTTTTTAAAATGACATATAGTACAACATTCATTAAAAACATTATGTAAAAATAATCTTCTTCTTCTTTCTCTATTAATGGCTTCAGATATCTATTAAAGACAATGTCGAGTATTCAGGCGGCAGTCCAATAAGAAATTATACAATTTTAATTCGCACGTAAACTATCATGTCAAAAAAAAACAAAACAAAAATAAACTTCATAAATTTAAAATGAAAGACAGTCATTTATTTTTAAAGACCCAATATAACAATAGTTTTTAGAAATACTTGTCCTAGTGTTTGTTTGCGACGCTTTCCCCGACAATAGTTTTCCTTATGATTTAAAACGACCCTAAATCTAGGCGGTATGACATAAGCGAACACCATCTGTGTTAGGTTGTCTACTAAACTATGGAATTTTACATTTTATATAAAGGTGATTTGTGATTTATATTATAACTAGCTTTTACCCGCGGCTTCGCTCGCATTTAAGTCATTAAATAAGTATCAGGGATCATTTCAATAGAAATGAATCAATATGATTCCAAACAGCTGAGACTATAGTCAGTTGGAAACTATAATAAAAAATAAAAAGTATCCTACGTTACTTCTAGTACCTCCAAAAATATGTGTACAAAGTTTCATGATGATCGGCTAAGTAGTTGTTGCGTGAGAACGTAACAAACAAACTCACATTCACATTTATAATATTAGTAGGGATAAATAATTAAATCATGCTCTATTTATCTTTACCACTTTCCGCTGACGATGTTTTGGCACATTTGACAGCTGTCATTTATACCGCGAAGTGTCAAAGTGGCCGCTATCTGCTCTCTATCGCACAAGAAGAAATTTATCTCGTTATAAACTTTTCCAGTTATTTCCCAAAATTAGATCGAAGCCCAATCCGTGATCAGCATCCTGATTGTGTTATATGTCTACTTTGATTTTTTATTTCGTCGTTTATTCTTTAAATAAGACGCACTAATAATAATCATAATTTGATTCATTATTTTCAGAATTCATTAGCTGTTTGTATAATAATTAAGTACCTGGTAGGTGTTTGTGGGGGCCTTAATAGGTCTGCTACTTCTCGCATGGTCTCATTGTCTAAAGTGATGAGGTAATTGTACCTGGTTTTGTCCGCTCTGACGTTTGAAAGTTGAAATTGAGCTTCTATTTGTAGGAACCATAGATCTGGATCGGCTCTAAAAAAAAACGGTGGCAATTTCAATGTGATTTTGAGACGCCGCTAATTTGTTCATCTTGTGCTTGTGTGGTTGACATCACGTCGGGGTCATTATAAATTTCAGCACACACATTGAGCAAAAGAAAGTGATATTGTTTAATTAGGTATATTTGCTTCTTAAGTAAGTTTGTATTTTTTGCTTTGACAAACGTCATCAAAAAAACCGTTGCCAAGAGACATGCCCATCCTATATCTTGGGAACCGAGCTTTTCTCGGACCTGGAACCTTGATAATTCGATTCCGTGGGCCGAAAAATAATCTGTAACTTTCATGAAAATCGTTGGAGCCGTTTCCGAGATCCTGATTACACATAAATATATATATAAATAAATAAATATACAAGAATTGCTCGTTTAAATATATTAGATAGATAGATGTAGTTTTACAAAAATATCAATAAATCTTGCATCAACGTTTTGATGTAAGCAAAATCGTCTTATAAAAACTCCAGTTTGTTTTTTTTTTGTCCAAATATTTGTATCATAGCTGCGAGCGTAGTTACGACGTGTCTAATTACTCGAGATTTCGAAATGAATAACTCTATTCGTAAAATAATTAAACTTGTGTTAATATATTTCGATTCAGTACGCAACTGAATGTGTTTGTGCAGAGAGAGATTATAATTCACACGTACTAATGACCACTTGAGCGTTTGTGAGAGCTGTTTATAATGCTAAACAGTGACAATTCACGAGAACAATTGCAATATATTGTATAATCTTATTAATCTAATAGGACTAAATTCATATAATTACCAATATACATATATATATACAACTAGCTTGTACCCGCGACTACGTTCGCATTTAATTAAATAAGTATTAGAAATCATTTCAATAGAAAATAAATAAATATGATCTAACTGCATATATAAAAATGACAGACGGAAATAAAAATAAATATAGAAAAATTCCAAACAGCTGAAACTATAGTCAATTGGAAACTATAGTAAAAATTTTTTAAAAAAATCCTATGTTACTTGTGTGCCTCCAAATATATGTGTACAAAGTTTCATGATGATCGGTTAAGTAGTATTTTCCTTCACCGACCTAATGTAGCGGGAATTATAAGCAAAATAATTTTAAAGAATTTCCTTTAATATGGATTTCCGCAAAGTAATGCCTGAAACAACCAATTATATGATAAGAAGATTTGTGTTTCATTGCCAACCCTAGCCAACAGGTGGATTAATATGTGTGATCATCTAATTACAACTGCATTGAGCAAAAGGGTGGCTGGAAGGAGCTCGCGGTCGCCGTAACAAATGGCACTCGTCTCTGCCTACCCTGGAAGAGATCGGCGCCGGGATAAGCATTAAAAATAGCAAAAGGCTTTTAGACCGCGATACCGTCGCTCGAATGGATTTGAACTGTTTTCGGATAATTTTTCACCCGGTTGTTAAATTTTTAAATTTCTACCGGTCTCTTTTTTGCAAATCAATTAAAATTATATGTTTTTATTGTTAAATATAATTTCATAAGTAAGTATACACTAAAACAAGCTAAAATTCTATTACCTATATATTTATTGTTTTCATATTATTGTGGGCTGATACCAGTGTGGTTGCACCGTGGATCTGATCTAATTTTAATTCTTGTGAATTATCTGACATGAATTGTTCTTTACTTTTTTCTGAATGAAAATTCAGTTGTTTTTTTCGTTAATTATTTTATGTACAGGCTATGATTGGCGAGTTTCTTGTGGTCCTTCTTCTCGTCATACGCCTTTCCGAAGCCATTAAAGATTCTAACGATGAGCAAGCGCACGCCTTTAGTGCCTATGCTAATAAACGATTTTCATTTTCATTTTCATTGAATTAAGGGGCACACCTAGTGTGACAGCCTAAAAAAAGGAGTTAAACTACTGTATCAATTGTTATAAAATTTTAAGGGTATATTTATACATATTTTAAGAATACATAATAAAATTTTTGAAGAAAAAAATTAAATATTTTTCGAGTTACACGCGATCTCCGACGGCGCTAAAAAAAGGTCCTCCACTGCTGCAGTGATTCCGGCCTTCTCCGTGGATGAAACCTAAAAAAAAAAATTCTCGTTAAACTAGAATATATTGTCCGTACAATGACCGTGTTTGCATCACAAGGGCAAAGGTTTTTATCCGGGAGAAACATTTTCGTGCCATACTGTGCTTTAATCTGTCAGAGTGAGAAAAAAGATGGTTTTGCTCGCTTTTTCTTAGCTTAGAGGTTACGTATTACGTAAACCGTTCCTACATATTGTTAGGTTTCTATTTTTATTGTTTTTGCTGGTACGAGTTTACGTTTTCTCGCGCGTTTCAACATTAGCACTGCTCACTCTTGGGGGAATGGAAAAGAAAATATATGCACTTATTATTTTGTATACCTATTATTTTTCATACACTCCTGTTATGTGCTTTCAGGCTCAACTCCCTCCAAAAACAAATGTAATATATATTTTTTTTAAAGTAAACATTTTCCCTGCCTGAGTGTAATATATTCGTGTTGTCACTATCCGGATGTTGTGTCAGGGCAATGTATGTAATTATTATTATCACAATTTATCAATTGTTAATAAAACACACTTTAAAACAAGTTACAAAGTTGTCAGAAAGTTAGAAAGCAGCTGAACATGAAACGTTCGCAGTTATGAACAGCCCCGATTGCTGTCAAGTTCCCGAAATGCCGGATTAAAGTAGCAGAGTGTGAACGCGACAGTAAGCCGCAAAGCCTACACTATGTGTTTGAATAATGTTCGCGAATAACAACACTAAACAGTTCTTAAGTCCCATAACTTTGTTTAATTGCTGTTTCAATTGTATCATAGTTCTTTATTAGTAGGTATTTTACAAAAAGCCTTACGTATATACTAGCTTTTACCCGCGGCGTCGCTCGCATTTAAGTCATTAAATAAGTATCAGTAAGATCTAAAATAATAAAGTGGCATTTAACCAAAATAATGACACCCTACCTTAAAAATTCAATCTTCTTCTATATATATAAAACTCAAAGGTGACTGACTGACTGACTGACTTAGTGATCTATCAACGCACAGCCCAAACCACTAGACGGATCGGGCTGAAATTTGGCATGCAGGTAGATGTTATGACGTAGGCATCCGCTAAGAAAGGATTTTGATCAATTCTGCCCCCAAGGGGATAAAATAGGGGATGAAAGTTTGTATAATTCTTATTAGATTATTACGCAGACGTAGTTGCGGGCAACAGCTAGTTAGTTATATACTGCATATATAAAAATAAAATAAATATAGAAAAATTCCAAACTATAGTCAATTGGAAACTATAGTAAAAATATATATTTTTTTAAATAAAAAGTATCCTATGTTACTAGTTTCATGATGATCGGTTAAGTAGTTGTTGCGTGAAAACGTAACAAACAAACTCATATTCACATTTGTAATATTAGTAGGGATACACTCAAACCTTCTTCGTGAAAATCCCGTAGTACATTCTAAGATTAGTATAGTATGTACAGACAGACAGAAATGATGACTTAGTTTTACGAAAACTCTGTAAAGTTTAATTAAATTAATTACTCTTTTTTATCCAATTTTCCATATAACAATATGGGTAGAGTTTGAAGAGTTTCAGAGTCTAAACTTTGTCTGTCAAATTGTTGGAGTCGTTGCGGTTTGCCTGACATACTATACGTGGATACTTTCGTAACTCCAAACCCATTTTATTCTTTTACTTAATTCGCTACGATTTTTTTTTCAGTTCATCTTTATGGACCTTCCCTGCTTTGTAGCTAGTGGCTGTAGTGAACTGAAATCATGCGTAGATATATTCCAAGTGTAAATAACTATTTAAATAAAAGAAAACAATATCCAATCGAGAATGTAAAGCAAATGTATTTATAGAAAGAACATTCCAACAAACAACCCATTAACACACACGATTGTAACACTTAACTGCGTGGAGCTTAAGGTGATATTCGTCTGGTGATTGTGAACACAATATACAATATTGAATGCGGGCATAAATCATAGGGGAAATATAAGTATCGAAAAGTTATAAGTGTAACTCATACGGGGTTATCTTTCACTCGACAGTACGCAGCCAACAGCCAGCATTAATTGCCAGATACACAACACAAGTCTAATGACATTTCTTAACTTTCAGAAATCAAAATTTAAGTTTTATGTAACACTAGCTCTTACTCGAGGCTTCGCTCGCATTTAAATCATTAAATAAGTACAGTCATACCCCGCTTTACGCGACCCCGTTATGAGCAGTTTCACTATAACGCGATATTCAAATTTCGCGCTCAATTGCCCCGCATTACGCGAAAGAGTGCGTATAAACATAATGTAGTCATCAACTTCTCTATGGTCGCGGGAAATTCAGTTTTTCCGGAACGTATCCCTCGCGTAAAGCGGGGCATTACTATATCAGAGATCATTTCAATAGAAAATAATCAATATGATTCCAAACAGCTGAAACTATAGTAATATATATTTAATAAAAAGTATCCTATGTTACTTCTAGTACTTCTAAAAATATGTGTACAAAGTTTCATGATGATCGGTTAAGTAGTTGTTGCGTGAAAACGTAACAAACAAACTCACATTCACATTTATAATATTAGTAGGGGTTAATACATCGATTCTGAAGAAACAATGATAATCGAAGCCTTTTTTGTTTACAGCCTAATACGTAATACACATCGGATATTAATTCGTAATATTTACATATGAATAACGTATGAATGTATTGTTAAATTTGTTTCAGTGGTTCTATACGGCATAACATCATCCATAGCAGAAAGCTTTTAGAAACTTAATAAAGTATTCGGATTTACAACTTTGTATAATATGTACTACTTCCTAAATATTATACGAACTAGTATATTATTATGTCGTATTATAGAAAAACATATTTCCTCCGACTAATAAAATTGTACGATACTTTTCAGTGCGCAAGTTTTTAGACTTTGAAGATGTTCTCTCTGACCTACTTCATTAGTAACAGGTCAAGTGACCTGTACACACTATCACGCGGCTGTGGCTCCGGGGGATCAGCCAGCGTGGGTTCGAATCCCGTCATCGACAAACAATAATATAAAGTTATTTATTATTTTAGTAGTATGCGTGTATATGTATGTATATTTTTTGTAGTATATATTTAATATTATTTATATCTTTATTATCTTCATTTGTATATGTAATTTTATTTTGTCCATTTGCACCCTACTATTTACTTCCTGTGGGCTTATCACGAATTTAGTCTGGCTTTCGAATCGAGCTGTCACAAGTAAAACGGATCCGTTAGCAATCGGGATCATGAATTTTTACTAACGACTAACGAGCACCAGCGATCTATCAAATGAACGAAAGATCGAGACGTTCGAAAATTAACAAAAAGTGTCTAAAATATTGTAGTTACAAATCCGCACGCGGTGGCGCTGCTCAAATTTCCATACAAAAAATCGCTTGAAGCGAACTCGATTCGAAAGCCAGACTAAATTCGTGATAAGCCCACTGATGTACTATCCTAAGGTTGGTTGCCTGGTAGAGCCGCCTTTTGTTTTTTCTTTTCTTCTGTTCTTCTTTAAATGTATTTTAATTTTGTGCAATAAATAATAATTATTATTAAAATTTGTATGTTAGAAAATGTTAAAAATATCAATTAAATATAAGAAAATATGTTAACATTATATAGCATATTTTTCCTAATGTGTTTTATAACTATATGTTTATGAAAAGCAGGTTATATATATATGTCAATGTACATTTGTTCTTTAGTCTCACCCGGATTGACACCTATATCTAGTTAATCTATACATATGTTTATATTTACTCGGAGGCATAGTACATTGCTCTCTGCGTTACTATCAAATTAATTAGAACAATGATTAAGTCAGTAATGTATTACTTGCCAGCAAATAACCATTTTCAATAATGCCGTTCAAAATTATCAAATTTGGTTAGCGTCATAAAAACGGGGCGATGTTTCTAATCGCAGTTCAGATCTATGGGCAGGCTGTATAAAAAGTAAATAAAGCTATCATGAATGGAGGAGGTGTGCGCGGGGGCTGCGGGGAGGTAAAGGGTGAGGGTAGTTTTCCAAGTCATTAAGTTTGATCATCGCCTTCAGGAGTAAGGGATGACTTCCTTGATCTGCGATCCGTGGACTCGGGCATTATTTCAATATTATATTTGAATGCATACAACCCGGCTACTTTTACCCTGATCTCAGAATTCGAAGTTATTTCACGTATGTCTGCCAGGATGGCCTAATTGATTACTATTTTCAAGATTATTATTGTAGACCAGCGGTTCTCAAACTTTTTTGGCGAAGGAAAAAGCCTTAATATAATTATAAAAAACTAATTTATATGTATTTATGAATGATCATATTGCAATGTAATATGACGTAATATTTAGATGTAACCTTATAATCTCCCTTTGGTAGGTATTTTTTGCAGTATTTTAGCCCTAGGGTTCCGCGGAACACCACTTTGAGAATGGCTGTTGTGGACAAAAATATGAATAACAAAGATACATTGATTTGGGCCGCAATTCAAAAAGCATTGAACCGCTCGCCCGCGGACGCCTAATGAATATATGTATATCGAATTCGATGTTTTTTAGTAAAACGTTGATTACTTTACCTTTAGAGGCAGATTCAGTTTTATATGTCAGAGCGAGACAGCGATATTGTGTTTTGTCTTCCTCTTACGCACACTCTTCGGATAATCCAAACCCTCAGTTTGTTATTCGGCACGAATGCAGACAAAGCACGCTTCATTTCACTTAAAGAATACAATTGCGTCTTTACTTTGAGCTCTGTACACAACGTAATAAGAACCATCGTCATTACTTGAGTATTACTTGACGTGCGAGTACATTAAAGATATTTTGACCTTTTCACGTAACTAGTGGAAAAAATACGTGATCGTTAACAATCATTCTCGTACAAATCGGTTCATTGAACTGCTATTGTGGTTTACATTTATTATTATTATTATTATTTATCTGCTCGCTGCACCATTGACCATTGCCAAGCACGCCATCTATGTGCAAACCACAACAATCATCAGTTCTATGTGGTATCTATGAAAGACAATTCTGCCAATGTCGAGTATTCAGGCAGTCCAATAAGAAATTGTAAAATTTAATTCACACGTAAACCTTCATGTTAAAACAGCAAAATCTCCTTTCTTAATTATATTTAACTAGCTTTTACACCCGGCTTCGCTCGCATTTAACTCATTAAATAAGTATCAGAGATCATTTCAGTAGAAATGAATCAATAGATAACTATATTTTCTTGCTTGGCTGGGATTATCAATTTTTAAAAATTACTACATACAATGATGTTACAAAAACTTATTTTTTTTAAAATAAAAAGTATCTTATGTTACTTGTAGTACCTCCAAAAATATGTGTACAAAGTTTCATGATGATTGGTTAAGTAGTTGTTGCGTGAAAACGTAATAAACAAACTCACATTCACATTTATAATATTAGTAGGGATTGGAAAATTAAAAATAATACATTTTTTTTTTTGCTAATAAGTAATCTTACTTTGATCATGGCTCACGTTTTAGGGGAAAAATATATGACAGAACATTTTTAAAGTCGGTGGATAGTTAACATATAGATGTATAATTAATTACTGCATGTATAACGTTAGTACATGTCGGTCGCACACACTACGCAGAGTCATTCCTGTTGAAGCCCAATAATCCTGCCTACCCTCAACTCTCAAACATCTCTATTGAAATATAATAAAACGTCGGTGACTTGCACAAAGGAGGCGTGGTGACTGACACTCGCTTCTTTCCAAAAAAAGCTCTTTCAAGTTATTCCTAAACCTGGGATTTGTTTTATAAGGTGAACGATTCTATTACGGATGGATTATATATTTTTTTATTTAACTTATAAGTACCCACATTTACAGGCAATGTAGAGACCATATTTAAATTTTATTTATTTATTTAATGTAATGTTATTTACTTTTTTTTTCTGAATGAAAATTCAGTTTTTTTTGTTAAATATTTTATGTACAGGCTACGATTGACGAGTTTCTTGTGGTCCTTCTTCTCGTCATACGCCTTTCCGAAGCCATTAAAGATTCTAACGATGAGCAAGCGCACGCCTTTAGTGCCTATGCTAATGAACGATTTTCATTTCATTTCATATTTAAGAATAATATTACATAATATAGTTTTCGATGGTCCCACACTAACATAGGCATTGCCTGCCACGTGGGACCCATAGTATTACAGTAATGCCCCGCTTTACGCGAGGGGTACGTTCCGGAAAAAAGTGAAATGCCCGCGACCATAGAGAAGTTGATGACTACATTATGTTTATACGCACCCTTTCGCGTAATGCGGGGCAATTGAGCGCGAAATTTGAATTACGCGTTATAGTGAAACAGCGCATAACGGAGTCGCGTAAAGCGGGGTATTACTGTATTTATTTTCATTAATTCTTAAAACTAACACTGTTTTCAATTATTTTGAGCTTGAGTTTCTAATAAGAGCAGTCATTAATATCACATATGTTCGTTGATATGCCTCGCTAATATGGCCAACCTAGAGAAGGCACATTCGATAAGTGTATGAAGTCCGCTCACCCTGTGGGTCCATAAAGCCTCCCAACAATGCGTCTCACATCTAATATAAAAGATTCATCAATCATCCCCTCATATGAACCTCCCTCGCTGTATCTCTCTCGAGGTTATTTCACTAAAAACATTGTTTACCTTTAGCTAAGTGTTAACATCTGTCAGTTGTCAAGTTTCACAAAAATACATCTTCTGCCAAACACATGCGTACGAGTATATAAGTGAATAGGTAAGACGCGAAGGGACTGGAAAATCTCCATTGCTCTCTGTGCGTTATTAAAGATCTTTGTTTAATGCCGTTTCTGTATAATTTATCTGCGTGATGTGATGTAACTCAGGCACAAAGAAAAAGCGTTTTACCAAAATTTGACAAGTGCTGATTGATTGAATCGAAAAACTCTATTGACTTTGTGGCGCCGACGAATTCCACTAAAATACGCGATCGCTTTTTCCTGATAAAAAATTGTGCGTGTCGGTTAAAAAATTCACATAAAAAAAATATACGATAGATGTTTCAAAATTACATTTTTGTATTCTAACTAAATTTTATTTGCAAATTCGTGGATTTGGCGCGTGTCGGTGCGATGTTAGCGTTTCGACCCTTTGCGGCGGCACGCTTTCCCCAGTTTGCGACTTTTGTTCTTTGATATCACTTCAGTGTGCGCAAATAAACATGAAACTACTTTTATGTATCGTTTCCTTCAAATATTATATTCACTTACACTTAATACTGACATTCATATAATTGTCATTTTCGCCTTTACTATTAACGACTATATTGTTTATTGTGTGAAAAATATATCAACGCACTTGAGATAATAAAACTCTAATATGTCAGATAATTTCAAATTAACGAGCGGAACAAACGAGTCCTGACGTTGTTGTAACCCCCTCCGCGCCCCTCGCCCCTTTGCACCTCCCCGCCCACCTTCGTTCTTATGGCTCATTTTATTGCTCCAATGCCATTTACTTTTAATTTTACGTACCATTTCAAATGAGGTCTCAAGGTGGGTTTGCACTGGAATGTTTATTGCGTCACCGTAATCATTTGTCCCACAGACAGACACTGCTGCGATTACATGAACGCGCGGCACTCAGGCGAATGACAATAGAGTCGGAGAAGGCATATATTTTACGTAAAGCCCAAAATAATAATAATAAATTAAATGTATTGTTACAGCGAACAGAAGTGCGCCTTCAACATGGTGCAGCTGGAATAAGGTGGTGGTCGTGCTCTGAAGGACCCAGCCACCGGGCAGCGCTAATTGCTCGCATTTTGAGTAAAGTCCTTTTGGGTATTAGCGCTCTTTGATGTGCTTCCATTGGAAAGTAATTAATACTTTCTTTAAGGCTTCAATTAATATTAATTATCACAAGTATTATATTAAGTTGAAAATAATGTTCGTATTAAATTGTTACCTTTTGATATATTTAGTGATTCATTTGTTCCATCCTGGTTCGCTCTGCTTGGCGGGAAGCAGTTACCATTTGGCGACAAATCACGCGCAACCAACGAAACGCTCGACCAATGAGACGTGAGAACATCGTATTTTTAAAATGAGAATTTTGGAATGCTGGCTTTTGTTTTTGTTATTGGTTGTCTATTTTTGATTTGACGTAAAAGTAAAAATAATTTGGTGGCGCTGTCGTTCCTGGAGCTGAACTGAAAACTCTCTTTAAAAAGTGGGTCACATTGGCACATGAGGTTACAATAAAACTGCACATTACTTAAATATTAAATATTTTATTTAAAAACAAACATTTTCGGTTTCTTTCTTGTATACATATACTTTTACATTCATTATTATTATTTTCTATTGTGTTTTGACAATAGTTTGTTTATTTCTTAATAATTCTACTTAAAATATCGTTTATTGTAAAACTTTTTATCTATTTTATGTACATTTTATGTTTATTTGTCTTTTTTATATAATACAACTTCTTGTTCGTGATTTACATTTGTTTTTATGTATATTTCAATATTAAAAAATATTATAAATTAATTATAATATATTATACGAAATAAAAGTAAGGAATAATAGTAAATATATAAAATTATTACAACATCCAATTTTCGAAAACAAAAATTGTGAAAAAAGGAATGTTTAAAGAAGTGAAAACAATCTTAAACAGTATATTATGTGTTACTTTGTTTAATAAATATTATTATTATTATTAATATATAACATTTCCTATAATATATATATTTTATTAATATAATAAAGACGAATTCGCTTTAACAAATTACAAATAATAAATTTTATAAATTTCATTTTCATAAAAATCTTATCATAAATTTATCTAACAGATTTATGTATCATATATTTATCTAATATTTTTACGAAAACTAAGTTTCCGATCTTATTATTATTATTTATTTATGAAATATAGTAACATAGTTGGTTGGTTCACAGAAATATTCATTGTTGCATATTGTGCGTGAAACTGATGATTGTGAAATAATATTTGGGAACAACATATAGCTCTCTCCCTCTCTGTTCTATAAAAGTTAGAATGTTTGCGAATGAGGTTAATGTCATTTGCACCATTACCTGCATACGAATGCATCGCATAATCCACAGACACAATGAGAGACGAGAGTGCATCTCTTAATAACACGGGAAATAATAAAATCGGCCATAAAGTGGATGTTATGAGGACACCGCGGCCATCATCGAATATTCCTGCAGAAGTGATGACTTATAGAAAACGTATTGCACATGACTCACTGGCAGCAGACGGCGACAGCCCATTGTCACTTATGATTAGCACTACACTTCCAACTAACAAAACAATGAATCCTGGCAGAGGCATACGTATATTAAAAACGGACTATTTCCATTGAGCCCTGCGTTCGCCACCACATTCGTCCGACTGTAATAAAAGCACCGGTGTACAAACAAGGTGTTACAACAATCTCCGCCTCTGCCAATCTTCATCAGTACGAAGGTTTATTTACAAAGGACATCGTTCATCTGGCATCAGCTGTCCAACTGCTCTCTGATCAGCCTCGAGTGCAGGAGCACGGCGGTCAGCAGCGCCACGATACATCTTGAGCTGTTCGAGAGTCCCGCAGATCCTGTCTGCATCGCTGCCGGCCTCTCACCTGATATCCGCAAACATGATGACCAGTTAATGTTAAGTAGTCACTTGGGAAGCAATGATGATGCAAACTTACCATTAAGCACATGCACTCGCACTGATGCCACCTCCGCATTGGAAGGTGAGCAGGAGTACCTCCCGGAGTCAGCAGGAGCCGCGTCCTGCACCAGCAGATAGCTGGTCGTGGCCGTCCCTTTCTCGGTGACGACTGACACTCCGCCCCGCGCTGAGTCGTACGAAATCACCTGCTTCCGTACGTAACGTGACTGTCAATACACTTGTCAGTCAGTATTTGCATATACATAGTGGTGGCATAGTGGAGGGGGACGGAGGGTGAGGGACTACGCAATAGGATTATAAAAGTGTTCATGAAAATTCTTTAAATTAATTAAATGTTGAGCAGAAGTTTCAGGAATTAAGGTTAATGAAGAAAATTTGGGTTTCAGTCTCAAATTACTTAAAGTATTTGAAGTAACAACAATATATTGCATAAACATAATGACGCATCGAACAATTTACATGTAACAATAAAAAGTCGGGCAGGAGCACTGCTGGCACTCCGCTCATCCGAGGAGGCTGTGATACAGAAATCTAATAACCGAAATTACCTCCAGCAAAATGGTGCAAACATAAATTAATTTCATGATAAAGTTTTCCACTTGTCGAGGGTCGGAGGTGCTGCGAGAGCCTTGTTTGGATTAATTAGCCGACATGGGCACACCATTCCCGACTTTGCCACTCTAATTACAAGATCCATATTACATATTATCACACACCTCTCTTTGAATTTATATTAATCTAATGAAGCTCATTCCGTTTGTTCAACGTTTTCACGCTGACTTGATTTATTTGGTAATGGATCCGTTTCGTTATTGTTTCGCCAATCTACTGGGAATTCGTTTTAAATTCCACCGAGCGGCTGAGAGGCAGAGCGGCTTCTTCTATATTATAAAATCAGATTAGACTCCTAGACGTACTCGTTCTTGAGAAGCTGTCGTGTGAGGTTTCTAAACAATTTCAAATGTATCTCGTATGTTAAGTGTTTTTAATTACAAGAAATAAGACCCGTGGAATGCAATTGTGATTATTTTAGTTCTGTTTGCACCATTTTTCATTCGTAAGTTTCAATATAGCGTTTTAATGATCCTCCCTCCTCTTCCATAAGCTGTCATTTATTGACAATTTATTGTGCCATAAAATATTTTTTAATTTTTCTTTCATGTTGCCAATATTGAAGGCAAACACTTTCAGCACACGAACACGTCTAAGTTTTATATTTTACACTCATGTTATATTTATTTCATGCGGAATAGATGACTTCATCTCGTATTATCGAGTAGTGTGTTGAGATGAAGCCAGGCAGTGAAACGGATATGAACCATCTGCAACTAACCTCATCCTCGTGGTACCAGAAGATGTAGGCGGGCGGCTCCGGGCTGAACTGTATCAGGCAGGTCAGGTTGATGGTGCTGCCGATGTCCACGTGCAGGTCCGGCCCGCCGAGGATGCGCGCCGACGGCACTGAAACCAGAGGTGGACCTTTCATACAGAATTAGTTAGTCTAATTTCGAATATGATTCTAAGATTGGCTAGGATGTTAAATGCCCCTGAGTGTGTATACATATACGAGTATAGTCAAGTCAATGGTGAGTGGGGGTTGGCACGTGGCCGCTCCTTTGTCAGCGATGTCTCAAGTATATTTTGCAACACACTGCAGAACGTATTCTCTCGAAACGAATTGTTTTAAAAGCACAACAATGTTGGGTTTCCAGTGCATGCTACATCCAATACCATCTCGCCGAAGCATCAAAACAGACGAGGCAGAACTCTAGACCTTGTGCCGAGCGCTCAGCCACCAAAATAGCCTGCGCGTTTGTTATATCTTGTTTTATTATGAAACTATTTGTTGTTAGGAATTACATTTTGTTAGTTCAAACTTTTAGGTTTATATTAGTTTTTTAATGTTTGCTGTTTCGTGGCCGCATCAGATTAATACATACATTGTATCTATAATATTACATTTGTATGCAAAACGATTAAATATCCTGTTTGTTTATGTTTTGTGATGGTGTGTCAGTTGTCAGTGTTTATTAACGCTTTGGTCGTTTACTGAAGTTGTGAAGTTTTGACAGCACTAACTCAGGCAGGAGCGGCGCCGATTAATCACCGGCTTTAGTTTGAGAGAAATGATGAGTCAGCAGACGACCGCCGCAACTTTCATAGTTCGCAATAACCCAACGCAAGCGAATCTGTCTCATATTAAACTACAGATATTATAATTTCGTTACTAATTATTACAAATGGTTATTTTCTAAAACAATTGGTTCACGCGATATATTTTAATATTACGTCATAAAGCCAGGTCTTAAACTAGACAGGCTGTGCTGCGACACTAACCCACTATGTCTTTGTAATGCACCTGAAATAATCCCTTTTAACTATCCACTTTAGAATATTATTTATTTTATTTTCAGGCATTATTCGGATTACATGTAGTAAAAACTCAGCCCAAAATAAATGCCACAGTAGGCCGAATATAATGTTAGATATTGTTACTTGTCGTAATTGGATCGTAAACGGAATCAAACCCACGCTGCCCGCTTCTCAAATAATGGGCTCTATTTTGATTGTAAAGTTGTTTATTCATTTGTTTTATTTGAGGAGGTGGTTATGTACATATATATATATATATATATATATATATATACAGGCATACGTCATAGTATCACATTGTAAGAAGTGGTGCGTTCTACTGAAATATGCTCAAAGTAGACTCTTCATTAATTCCCTTATCAAAATCCATTTATGCTAAGATTAAATCGCAAACTCGCGCGAAAATTTATTATATTCTGTACAATGAGCGAGAGTGCGCCATTGTTGCGTACAGTCGGCAACACAATTATCTGACCTTCCCTCGCCCCTCGCCCCGACACCTTTTTATTGTATCTCACTGTACTTTACACTTTGCTATGTTTTATATTCTTAAAACATTAATTACGAAGATCACAATTAAGATATTACACAGAACTCTCATCAGCAATTTGCTTCTCTGCTGAAATTATTTTTATTTATTATAGAAATAATTAATGTTTCAATCAAAATATTATATGCAAATTATAGTAATTAGGAATTAATTGCGTATTACATAATCCTGCCTGCGACAAATGACAATCTGTAAAAACAAATGACAACTGTTGAAGTGAACAAGCCGCTGTTACAGTTGCTGCATATTATTGTATTATTAACTAGCTTTTAATCACGGTTTCGCTCGCATTTAAGTTATTAAATAAGTATCAGAGATCATTTCAATAGAAATTAATCAATATGATTGCAAACAGCTGATACTATAGTCAGTTGGATTTAAAAAAAAAAGTATCATTGTAATACTACCAAAAATATGTGTACAAAGTTTCATGATAATCGGTTAAGTAGATGTCGCGTGAAAACGTAACAAACAAACTCACATTCACATTTGTAATATTAGCAGGGATTGTAAGTCCAAATGTTCCAATAGGAATCTAGGGATGATGTAGCAGAATAGAATATTCCAATTAACGAAACAATAATAGGCATTATATAATATTATGTCCCAATTAGAGTAAGTAGCAAGTGTTATTATTAAAAAGATCGTTTAAGTGTGATTTATAGAAGTTGTTGGGCCATTAAGAGGCAATTATGTACAAAGGAGCCGCCGGAGAGGTTAATTGTAACGAGGATGTCTTTCTGTTAATTGCGTAATACTACGAGCTAGGGATAGTTGCGCCTCACACGAATTTCTTCCGTTAACCCGCTCGCACGTGTCGCATTCCACAAGGAAACTCTTTAAAACAAACACTTTATGTAAAGTAAAAGTAATAACTATTGATTTATTATATTTAAAGTAATCGACAAGGATTGTGACTACAGTATTTTAAGAATCAAGACCAAGTTCAAATGAAATGTTGCATCTTCAAAAAAAACGCACGCACGCAGACACGCACACGCACACACGCACACATAAACTGATCTCACTCTAACCTCTAATACTCAATTATAATTTTAAGTAGTTGCTAATGGTATGATAAATATGCTTATATTCATTGGTTATACATATATAATTGTATATATGTATTTGTATATGAATGAATAGATATCGAAGGTAAAGGATGTCGTGAGTTATGTTTGCTGTTACTGTCTGTAACTGGTACGTGAGAGTCGGCGCTCGGGTGGCGTTCGGCTGCGTTCGGGCGTCGGCGTACAATTTAAATGGCCTAATTATACAAGTTTTCCGCTTTAATTTATCTCACTTATAATTTATTTCACAATTTCATGAATACACTTTTTATTGTTTACTTTAATACGCGACACGTGGCCGATTCCCATGACGGACATACTCGTGTTCAGTGTTGTATGGATATTATACGACCGCAATTCCAGCGAACAGTCTAGACCAGTGTTTCCCAACCTTTTTTGTGCCATGCCCCACCTCAGTCTTTCTGAAATTCTTATGCTTGTACAAACACCCAGTTGATATTTTAGTCTCGTCAAGCGAAATTATACCTAATAGTTATTTACCGCAATTATTTAAGAATTTGCTTTTTTCGTTAAATTTGGCACCGAAATCTAGTATTGCATTTAAATGGCCCGGAGCGAAAGGGTTAAACTCGTGTCGAGTCGATTAACAATCAAATTGCCCCTCTGTGGGGCGTGGGCCCTTTGGGAAACACTGGTTTAGATAGATGAATGTATGAAATGAGAAACGTCTTTCACATATATTTATTTGTTAATGTTATAAGATTTAGATGCGATCTCGGCGCAGTCGTAAAGGGAGCGCCGGATAAAGTACAGAATGTACATCATATAAATATGTAATAGACAGAGAGGGAGGGAGGGTGGGAGGGAGGGAGTGCCGACCTCTGCGTGGCGCTCTAATCAAAAATTAAATCTAATGTTGTCAAGTGTACCTATCCCGCTTGCGCATGCATCTGGGCGAACAGCATCCATTTCCCACGCGCGGATACCTGTTTGCTACAAGCATTGCATTACGATAATTAACACTCAAACTATTTGATTGCAAACTTTAGAACAACGAACTAATTACGGACAATTACTTAAGGGTTGAAACAAACCCATTCCTATATTTAATCAATTCTATTCTTAATTAAACGACTACTACGTTTATATATATACTAGCTTTTGCCAGCGGCTTCGCTCGCATTTAAGTCATTAAATAAGTATCAGATATCATTTCAATAGAACTATACTCAATATTTTACTATAGTCCATTGGAAACTATAGTAATATATATTTAATAAAAAGTATCCTATGTTACTTCTAGTACCTCCAAAAATATGTGTACAAAGTTTCATGATGATGGGTTAAGCAGTTGTTGCGTGAAAACGTACC
Organism: Tineola bisselliella; assembly: GCA_028551675.1. NCBI lineage: Eukaryota > Metazoa > Arthropoda > Insecta > Lepidoptera > Tineidae > Tineola > Tineola bisselliella. The sequence goes on from JAPWLS010001880.1 coordinate 55,563, forward strand.
AAACAAACTCACATTCGCATTTATAATATTAGTAGGGATATGTAGTGTATATGTTTGTTTTGAAACTCCATCCCGCTCTCGCATCAGCACTATTAATACACTATCTCCCTTGCTCAGGGGAAAATGAGCATAGGTTATGAAGCACCGAGGAACAGTTGCTATGAATTTATAATTGCGGGGAGTCGTCGGAGACCCACATTTTCTGTTATAATCTGAAATGCGAGTGGAAAATCCCGTACTCGTGGAATATATTGCAGCCGTAAGTTTTTGTAAGCTCATAAAATTCAGATTGACAACCCTAAAGTTGAGAAACACTTAAGAGTTGGAAAAGTTTAAATCCCCAACTATCCACAGAAGTTTAACACAAATGTTAGCAGCGATAATGTCATATAATATACTCTTAAACACACATGTACATAATTATTATATTGCTTATATTTAAAACACAATAGAACATGTTTTAAATAAGTTTTAATTAAAGTTGAAATATCGAAAGCTTTGCAGTCATCGTGATTGCAGGCAGACTAAAACGAGTTCACGAATAGTTTAATATTATTTTTAATAATAATTTTAGTTATATCTTTGACTTTATGGAAATATTTATATAGTTTTCACGAAAAAGCATTTTCCATCAGTTAACTTTCAGGAGATATGCTGACATAGGGATTGGGAAATACAGAAATATTAATAATAAAATGGAAAGAATACAAAACATTCTTGTATCATTTGTGCCAAACTCCTGTAAAATGGATAAAATAATGTAAAAAATGTTTGATTCATTCCTTCGGATTACGGATTTTTATATAACTACTAGCTGTTGCCCGCGACTACGTCTGCGTAATTATGAAGATATAAAAAGTATTATGAAGTTTAAAGATGTTTCGTATTTCAGTCAACAGACAATCTTATCACACTTCTGTAATAAAGTGGCATCTAACCACAACAATGACACCTAACCTTAAAAATTCAAATAGTTTTATATTGCGTATATAAAAATGCGTATATAACGACAGTTTTCTGTAAAAAATCTTATTTAAGGCGCCATCTGTTCGAGACTTATGAAACTTACAATTAATAACAAACATCAACATTGACAATCAGTTTATTGTTAATTATAAATTATTAAGACCATTAATCGAAATATAAACTATCCTATATCTCAAGTTAGACCAAATTACACATAAAATGCCAACTTTCATCGAAATCGGTTGACTTTGTGAAGAGTTCACTGGGATACATATGACACTGGATTTTTATATATTAAGATTAATTATTTAGAATAAAAATTATTATTTAATACATTTCATTTATAACAACAACATATATTTTTCCCCCTCTTCCTTATTATTATTATTTTTTTTTCATTATTATATAACATCTACTCTATGTATTTTTGTATTTTTATTAGAAGTGTAGTATCTATCCCTTTATCTTAAACATGTCGTCCTATCCCATAATTAAAATTTCATTTAGTTTATACATATAATAGTACTCCTTTTTATAATATACCAGCAGTTGCCCGCGACTACGTCTGCGTAATAACGAAGATATAAAGTATTACGACGTGTAATGATGTTTCATATTTCAGTCAACAGACAATGTCTATCACACTAATACGTTCTTAGCTATCTACTAACTATAAACTACCTCCCTGCCAAATTTCATCTTTGTATATCAAGAGTTTTCGAGATTACGTGATGAGTGAGCTTTGGCTTTTAAATATATAGATCGGTCCAGTTTCGGAGCCTATTCAATACATACAAACAAACAATCAAATGTTTCCTCTTTATTATATTAGTATAGAGTCATAATGTAATTTTGTAGGTGTAAATTCGTTTATTTCTAAATAGTTGGGGATGGACTAGTGTGGTATTAAATATTATTACCACTAATGCGATGTTTACGCAAGAACCAATCAAAATCAATATAAATCGGTGGAGTAATATTGTTTAGCAGAATAGCTCAGAGATAATGTCAGTGTTAAGTGCAATGCCGTATAAAATATTAAGACGCATGAAATGTGAACGTGTGATGAGATTTAAAGCAGCTACAAACAAACAGGCGATGACGCCGGATATTTTTGTAACCATAAACGAAGCAGTCACCCGCCGTGGAAGACATTATGCAGGGCGCGATGAACTTGCATTTGAAATTATTTACACCAGCCATTCTCAAAGTGGTGTTCCGCGGAACCCTAGGGCTAAAATACTGCAAAAAAATACCTACCAAAGGGAGATTATAAGGTTACATCTTAATATTCCAACTAAATATTACATTGAAATATGATTATTCATAAATACATATAAATCAGTTTTTTATAATTATATTAAGTCTTTTTCCTTCACCAAAAAAGTTTGAGAACCGCTGTATTACACTAACAATATCTATCATCATCATCTATTCTGGAAGAAAACCAAATATAGAATTATGAATAAGTGCTTATAGCACCACAAAGTATTAAATAAAGATCTCACTGCCACTTTTTTTGAACAATAAATACGCAAATTAGAGGTTATGTAAGCCTTAATAATTTTATTTAGAGATGCATATTTATTGATAATTTTCATAAATACAAATTTTTCCTTTTAAAATTGATACTAAAACTATATTTTCAGCATTTTTCATGTACTTATTTCATCATTTTCAAGTAAAATATTTTTTATGTATCGTAAGATAATAAAAAAGTGGCAGTGAAGTCTTAATATTAGTTACATCCTAAACATTTAAACGAAAGAAATCATTCGAATCGATTAATATTTGTAGGTTATGTTATGTCGGTATACGCTCGTGCACATAACATAAAACAATTGCTTAAAATACAAACCACGTAAACGAACTACAATATCAAGAAAATAAATTAACACAATTTAGGGATGATATTATTATTCCCGACAATCGCAATATGCGAGTGTATTTTAACAAATTGAAACCTTTTCTCGTAGGTGTAGCTGCGAGCCCCAACACGGATTGAATATGAAGTGCGCGCGGAGGCCGCATAGATTTATAGCGGAACGTGACTTCGAAATAGGGCACGACACCTCTTATTACAACTACCCTACATATCATTATTCCCACAAATGTTACCCCAACGTTCTAATAATGACAACCATATTCGACTAATTGCATTCAAAGTCAGAAATCTTTATCTCACATAGGCACTTTTGATTCTGGGGCATAGTCAGAATCTACGAAATTTCAGAAAGGAGAAGAAATCACAAGAAACTCGCCAATCATAGCCTGTACAATATAATTAGTATGTATATATACATTCGAACTTGGCTGCAAATTAAGTAGGTATCTTTAAATATTCAATACAATTAATGTAAGTACATTTATAGCATTTATTATATGAATGTACTTCTCAGATCATTAATCAAAATTATTACACACACAGAAGAAATATTCTCTATGTTTTGTCTATGGCCTTAAAATTGACAACCGAGTGACCTGCACTCTATTTTTGGATAAAATTTACGATTCTTGTTAAAGTATTAAATTCATTCGCAAAGCTCTGGCCGTAAGTAGTGACCGTATGGCCTAGTGAGCTTCTAAAATGCGACTTCCTGTACGGGTGATCGCAAGAACAAATAACAATTAAAAGTCTGGCTACCAATGCTAAAATTATATAGAAATGAATAGGTATTGATATATTTCAATGTTGTATGATCATTAAATGAATGGACTGGCTTGAGAAAGATGATAACAACTCCCTCGAGTTTAGAAATAAGGAAAATTCAATAAAGCACAATAAACCAAAGTAGTTTTCCTTAACATAATTATGGAATAAACCTTATCGGAACCTTATTGAAACCATCCCCTTGTACTGACATGTGCGTGTGTGAACGTAGCTTATACTACAACTCGGTATTAGTTAATTGGGTTTTAGAGAGACCTATGTTAAATAATAGTGTAGATCAGCCATTCTCAAAGTGGTGTTACTGCAAAAAAATACCTACCAAAGAGAGATTATAAGGTTATATCTAAATATTCCAACTAAATATTACATTGCAATATGATTATTCATAAATACATATAAATCAGTTTTTTATAATTATACTAGCAGTTGCCCGCGACTACGTCTGCGTAATAATGAAGATATAAAGTACTGTGAAGTTTAATGATGTTTCATATTTCAGTCAACAGAAAATGCCTTCCACACCCCTGTTGCAAAATCTGCTAACTGCCTTTCCGTCAAATTTCTAGTTTGTAGCAAAAAAGTATACAAACCTGCGAGAGCCCTTACAACTCCTTAATCTGGCCCTGTTGCAAAATCCGTTCTTTGCAGACGTCAACTAACTATAAACTACCTCCCTGTCAAATTTCATCTTTGTATGTCAAGCGGATTTCGAGAGAACTTTCGCTTTTATTTTCATTGAATTAGATATGAATTACAATGTGAACTTAAAATAAAATGAAATATATCTTAAAAACAATTGAAAAACTGACAGCACATTTGCCCGCCAAAATTAGGCACAGACTTCGAATTGTGTGAACTTAAAATAAAATGAAATATATCTGGCTGTATGGGCTCGATCCCTTTGCCTTAAAAACAAAAAAAAAAAGAAATATCATAGACATCGAATTGTGTGAACTTAAAATGTAATATTTCTTAAAAAATAAACAATTGAAAATAATTTTATAGCCTATGTTCATCAGGGATTTTTTACGATTCTAATGGTAAAAGAATTTTTCAAATCGGTCCAGTAGTTTCGGAGCCTATTCAATACATACAAACAATCAAATGTTTCCTCTTTATATAATAGTATAGATTAAGGATTTTTCCTTCGCCAAAAAAGTTTGAGAACCGCTGAATTAGATTAAAATAGATTAAGAATATAATTATCACAATGCATTGTGGCAACAGAAAGACCATAAGAAAACAAGAAAGATGACACTGACAGAATAAACGTCAAAAGATCAAATCTTCCTAAATAAGTATTTTCAAATGGTGTTTTGTGAACTTGGTCTTACGTCCACTTTTAATAAATAAAGTGTTTGCACCAGAAAACGTGTAAAGTCAAATATGTCGAGCAGAGCTAGTTACAAACAGGTTGACTGTAAATCTCCCACTGCCTGCCTACCTGCACCTCTCCGCATCTACTTGCACCTCCTATCATCTATCATATTTTTAAAGTCTTTTCTCCGCGGCGCACATCTATAGACCGGCATTTGCGTTCATTATTAATTTTATAATTTACTTTTTTATAATTATATATAAGTATTAATTAATTCTGATTGGTACAAACTGAAAATTGTAAGCGAAATTACGTATTAGAATATACCACGATATAGCCGTGTGAATATAACAATAGTTTTTATGCAATGAAATGAAAATAGTTTATTAGCATAGGCACTAAAGGCGTGCGCTTGCTCATCGTCAGACTCTACAATGGCTTCGGAAAGGCGCATGACGAGAAGAAGACCACAAGAAACTCGTCAATCATTGCTTGTACATAAAATAATAATAAAAAAAAACTGAATTTTAACTCAGAAAAAAGTAAATAACAATTTATAAATTGATTCAATTATAATTTGCGTATTATTCATTTAATTTAACAAGTACATAGTCTTCCTCGTATTACAGCTGTAAAGGAGAGTTGTACTACTTAGTTACTAAATGCAGCCTATGGATATGAGGCGGCGACGGCTTATTGAATTTTCGATTTTTGCAGCGAACATTTCTCTATTTTCAAGTGTGTGTCGAGACGTCAGTTGCCCCCCTGTCCCCCTGCCCGCTCCCCCGCAACTATCGAGGCATTTGTTAAGGTGCCGTGTTACCTTTCAATTTAGCAACATCTATTTCATGTTCGACAAAATACTTCCTTACAAATCCGCTCACTCAAATATTATACTTACTTGTGCAATATAAAGCTATTATACAAAAATATTGTTTCATTTGTTTATTGTATTCAACATGCCTAGTGCCTCATAAGCTGTTCCTGATTGGTCAATAGAATGTCTGTCACTTAAAGCAGTCAATAGGTCGTTTCACTAAAATACACCACCCAACCAGTACATGGTGTCAGGTGTGGGGTTTCATTATTTTAATTCTTTTTAAGACGCATCCCCCCTCCTCCACACACACGCACGCACGCACGCACACACTAACACACACACACACACACACACCCACGAATAAAGGGGAATCGACAGTCACGTAAAGCAATAAATCCACCTCACACGATCCAGATTTCCAATAGAGAGGCGCACTTCATTATTTCCCATCACCAGAAATTCCCACGAACACTTCACCCTGCCTTCCGGGCAATAATCACGATGATGATAATATGTTAGAAACAGGCTCACAGCAAAACACATCAAATTGAGAGTCCATTGTGTGCGTGACAGTCTCCCGCCAACTAGAATACTTTATTGAATCCCTGCAGTCGCCGCGGTTAGCCACGTGACGTTTTCTTATTTCATACAACGCAAACTATTAATACCAAAACATAAGACCCAGTACAATTGAATTGAATTTATTCAGAAATATAATTTTCTTAATGAAGAAAAATTCATGTACAAAGACATTAAAAAGTCATTAGATAGGAAATTATGTTCGGCGTAAAAGTTCTACAATTAGTAATTCACCAATTTATAATTATAATTTGTAACATCACATGGCTGGACTCTCTCTCCCTCTCTCTTCGACTCTGTTTTATGTCATATAATCACAATAGGGAGGCGATATTTAGATTTATGAACGAAACATCTCTATTGGGAACTTTGTAGATCGCAACACTAGCTTTTGACACCCAAAACCGAAATAAATACTTGTATAACAAGTTAAAATTTATATTTAATACTTGCTTTTGTTCGAGCTAAACCACTTAACCGCTAACTGGTAAATATTATTTGAACTCAAAAAATAATTGTTTTATAATTTAATTGGGTTTATATCAACAAGAAACCGAACACCGAATAAACACTGTTTTAAAATAAATTGTGCAATTTCATATACTCGTATGCCAGTACTGCATACTGCATATGCAAACAGTGGCATTAGGATCACGTGGGAGTCGTTTTAATGTTAAGGAATGCATTTAGCATGAAGTTTCTGCGAACTAATTAAGTCGTTGTCACAATGTGTCACGTAAATCACACCCCGCGTGACACTTTGATGCTGGATGCTGGCAGCGAACGTATTATTAACAACCGAAATCATTATGCACCAAGTGTTGTCTTCATATAGTTATATCTACTTTAATAACAAACAAATGTTTGGTCTCTAAAATGTATACTATAGTTCGCATTGTTTGTTCCGTGGCTGGGTGTTATATAGTGTATGTGTGGATGCGGGTGTTTTCTTTATATTTAGTAATAATGGGTGTCCCCGCCATGTTGACGTCTATATATTCTTGGCATACAAAACAACAATTTGGATGTAATTTCTATTTAGTTAGAGACGCACACACACACACACACACACACACACACACAAACGTAATTGTATACAAAATAACAAAATCAAAAAGGAAAGTTTAGCATATGCATATGCCGTAACCCGCAATCAAATACAACCAATAAGCGTCGTCCATTCTTAAATGTAATAAATGAATAAATAGTGTAAACGTCCGTTGCTGCGTGCGATGATGGAGAATTGTACATAAAAAGTGGTGAATATTCGGTTGAACAAAAAGCTGCTCTACATGAAAGGCGTGAGTGGCTTTGATGTGCCGCGTGTGACCCACTGCGGATCATGAACCAATAACGTGAACTGTTCGACTCCTTCCCTTTCTCTTTGTACATTTTACTTTATTATTTTAAATAGATATAGTTAAATTGTAACTTTTCCAAAGTAGTTTTTCAGTTATTTAATGGCGAGCGGTTTGTGTTAAAAAAAGCGGACACATTTCGCATGAAAAATATCTCCGAGAAGAAAACTTCCAAGGAAAACTATTTCTCTGAGAATAAATTTTAAAAAGTGAAACGTTTATAAACACGCTGCTTTTATTTTTATTTTATTAATAGAATAACAAGAAGAAGAAAAAGTCGCTTTGAGCGGATATTTAAGAAAACTTTCCCATAATATAATTAAGGGAAGATGTCGTGTCCCCAAATATTGATTGCCAGTCACCTCGTTACCTGCAAACTGATTATATTGTAGATTCACCGGCTGCCCCCTCCTCCCTGGTGGGGGGCTGTTTCAGACTTTGATATTATTTTTCAATAAAAAAATTGGCTCCTTCGGAATATTGAAACAAACAAACTGCGAAAAAAGTTGTTTTTATTTGATGTAACCGACAAAAGCGTTGATTATATTTCCTTTAGAATTGCCTCCGAAATTATTCCTCTGGAGTTATTTAAACAGGGAAAAGAAAGGAATAGGTGCCTAAAAAGGACTAAATTATTTATATAAAAAAGGTTTACGCATTGCAGCTACTGCTCTCAACACACACACACACACACACACACACACACACACACACACACACACACACACACACACACACACACACACACACACACACACACACACACACACACACACACGCGCACATGTATTACATAATATAAAATGTATGTTAAAATAAGTCAGCTCTAGGTATATGAATAGTCCTCGTTAGTCCTCACAGTATGACTAGAACGTGATGCAGGACAAATATTACAGAATGGTCCTTGCTTAGATTATGATTACACACATTGTATAGAAACAACCAGATTAGGGACAAACAAAATGATTAGTTAAAGTCAGTGATACACCGCGGCAATGGCGGCAATTGTAGCAATGGTGGCAATTCCCCAGCTGTATAATGTACAGGATGTTATGAAAGTTTACAACGGTGTCGTGCCGCTCTGTCTCTCAGATTATCTGCCGCGAGCACAGACAGTAGACTCGGAGCGGAGGTGGTGGCAGCGCTGCCAGATGCTCCATTAAACTATTTATTGCTATTTTACTACTGCATTTTGTCTTGTTTGGAATTAACTTATAAGTTATTGAGAATGCGGTATAGGGGAGCCGATAAATAGGCGTGTGGGACATAATATATTACAAAGGGTGTTATAATAATAATAATAGTATTATGATCTGGCATCGCTGCTGTGCTATAGAGGTAAGAGAGAAAGTAAAGTAGGAAGCTTTAAGCTCGTGAAGAATGGTCGATGTCGCGGTGGCTTTACACGAGCGGCACGAGCGACACGAGCGACTGCGATCGACTCTTACATTGTACATTTATTTACTTTAAAAAACCACTTTTAATTTATGTTTTTGTTCAACTTGGTGTTTTTATAAATACAATTAAATTAACAGAACAACTCTCGCGGTTGAATGTCGCTTTATATTGTCTGATCTGAAATCCGTCTGCCAATTTACATGGATACTGCATCAAGAAATAAAATGAATGCTTGCTCATCGTCAGACTCTACAATGGCTTCGGAAAGGCGTATGACGAGAAGAAGACCACAAAAATCTCGTCAATCATAGCCTGTACATAAAATAGTTAAATAACAATTCATAAATCACATAATTCACAAGAATTAAAATTATGCTCCCTAATTCGAAAGCATTGCGTCGTATTTGCGATTGCGAGTGTGATGTGTGCCTCATCATATGTACATTAGTGGCGCAATAAATTTGGTAATGTCGTCGCATTAAAACATATTCAGATGTCAGCACAAAAGCGGGCGCGGCTTTTTGCCCCGCGCATAATCCATCTGCTATTTCCACTACATTATATCAGTCTGCGTTCCATATCGGAATATCAATCAATTTAACCATTTTAACAGATCAATCCGAACATTTATTAAATTTGAAGCATTGCCTCTGCTCGCACTGTTCGTTGATGAATGGCAGGCATAGCGGGCAGAGGGCGCTGTGATCTATAGCGTTATATATTGGTCGGCGCTTTCGTATCTCGCAAGCAATATATCTCACAGATTAAGGTCCCAGATCATCAGTACCCTTTCAAAATAATGCCTTCAATAATGGCTAATATTTTATGGCACTTTTTTTCACAATGTTACCACATATATAATATTCATTCATATTTTTGGCATTATACGTGTGCTTACGATTTATAAATGGAATAAGTACTTAATGTTTACTTGAAAAACTACTCTTTTAGACGTTAGGGAAATATTGCAGACAAATGCGTCATTCAAGTCACTTGTAAATTAATGATTAACAATATAACAATGACAAATGTTTCAATGAATGACATGAACTTAGCAATGACTCTGTCTAACCCATTTTACTACATCTATGCAAACACACATTTTTATTTTTTTAGAACTATATTAAACCACAAATGCATATGCAGTTGAAGTCTCTGCACAAATATATAGGTATATGGCACTCCAGCGTTTCACATGCTTCTGGCCAAAGATTATTTTTGGCATTAAGTAATTTGCAATTCCTTCTATTTCTTGCTGAATTGGACAGAGTTGTTTTCATTTGACATCTGAGGTCATTAATAAAAGAAACAAAATACGATCATTCTGGGAGAACGCTCGAGTTGAGCGATCGTCTAGCACTCAAATCATTGTTTTATATGTTCTGTACGTTTACACTTACAAGAATGTCTGTCTGGTATGTGATGTCACTGATATTGTACAGTCTACGATTTAATATTATTACTATACTAGCTTTTACCCGTGGCTTCGCTCGCATTTAAGTCGGATAAGCATCAGAGATCACTTCAATAGAAATGAATCAATATGATTCCAAACAGCTGAAACTATAGTAAAAAATAAATTTTCTTTTTTAATAAAAAGTATCCAAAAATATGTGTACAAAGTTTAACGATGATGGGTTAAGTAGTTGTTGCGTGAGAACGTATCAAACAAATTCACATTCACATTTATATTAGTAAGGGATGTACCTACGAAATGCGTTGTTATTATTTTTAACAGTTTCCTTCTTCAGTGTCAGTGTAATCCGATGTTCAATGGCCATTATTAACAATTCCTTTTAAAAAAACGTCGAGCCCTTGCAGATAATTATGCAGCCAAGTGTGGTCATTTATAGCACAAGACAAAGTGAACGCATCCAGTGCTCGTCATTTTAAAAAACATCGATACTGTTTTTTTTATTTTTATAAATATAGTAAAATTATTATCTTTAACACTAGAACTATCAACCGCTTTCAAAAATTCTTCACAAGACTTTTATGTAAAACCTTACTCATTATTTATTGTAAACGATTCTATTTTTTACAATACTACAATAAATTTATTGAATTATATTTAATACTTTGCGAGCACAAGTCATCCGGTGATTTTGACCGGTTGGTAAAAATAGGTCATATTGACCGGCTGGTAGTTCTAGTGTTAATAATTCACCTTGTCTGCAAAGTTTTTCAAATGATAGTAAACTTTATGCGGTTAAATAAGATTGTTTTAATATTAATTGTATCCGCGCCGCATTTTTATCATTTACTTTGTTATATACCACCGCACCGCAATATATTGTGTTAGTTGATAATTTATATCTTGCATTCTTAACGAAACGGCATAAGCAAGGTCAAAAAACCCCATGAACCAGCGATCCACCAGCGCCACGACGACGCCCCATCACCATCATTCCCATTTCCGGCCAGACTACGGTAACTCGCTCGCGGGTCTGCTCTTAGACCCGCCGGGGGCTCGTCGTTTGCGTTCGCAGTATCTGATAATTTATAATTTACATCTTGCAATATTAAAACCTAACCTAAAATATAACATTCAATTTGACAGTTGTTTTTTTTAAATACAGCTTTGTCACGGCATACAATAAAGATTAGAAAAATATGTGAAGTTTGTTTATCATTTATAAATAATATATTTGCGAATATGATATTACATACATATATGTTTCAATATTCGTGAATGTAATTGGAATCATGAAGGAAAAGAATTTCGTGAAAAAATTTTTTATCAATCGAAATACGTCTGTCATCAAATAAAGGATTTAGTTCTAGATATTACCATAGAAGTAGAGAGAGACGCCTCGCAACAGTCTCTGCCTGCCTCAGAAGGCTGTCGGCTAAACGGTGGCTTTATGATATTTCTCAACTCACTTCTGTTTTACGAATGACAATGTAACCCGCAGCTCGCAAACACTGTGTCACCTGTATTATGCGTTAGGGTTGGCAATAATCACTTTTTTAATTCACAAATCATAATAATTGTAACGGCACGTATCTGGACCACGCACAGAACGTGCTGAAACGCTACATTCTTCCACGTCACTCGAGGTATATATGAACACGCCAGTCAACATATATCGCCAAAGCATAATGTAACAAATAAATGATGTTTAAACCTTAACACTCTTCGGCTCTGATTGCTGTGCACCCAACGAGAGGACCTTAACAATAATTAATATGAAAAAGAGATAAATTAATTTGTCTGAAAATAAAACTGTATTTTTTCTAGTATATCTGCTTACCCCTATTTGTTTATTTCTATATACTTAATAACAGGTTGGTTTTAGTTGAGAACCCCAAAACTATACGAATTACGAAAAGGTTAGGTTAGAGTTAGCTCTATATTAAGTACTAGCAGTTGCCCGCGACTACGTCTGCGTAATAATGAAGATATAAAGTACTGTGAAGTTTAATGATGTTTCATATTTCAGTCAACAGAAAATGCCTTCCACACCCCTGTTGCAAAATCTACTAACTGCCTCTCCGTCAAATTTCTAGTTTGTAGCAAAAAAATATACAAACCTGCGAGAGCCCTTACAACTCCTTAATCTGGCCCCGTTGCAAAATCCGTTCTTTGCAGACGTCAACTAACTATAAACTATCTCCCTGTCAAATTTCATCTTTGTATGTCAAGCGGATTTCGAGAGAACTTTCGCTTTTATTTTCATTGAATTAGATATGAATTACAATGTGAACATAAAATAAAATGAAATATATCTTAAAAAACAATTGAAAAACTGACAGCACATTTGCCCGCCAAAATTAGGCACAGACTTCGAATTGTGTGAACTTAAAATAAAGTGAAATACAATATATCTGGCTGTATGGGCTCGATCCCTTTGCCTTAAAATGGAACAAAAAAAAAAAGAAATATCATAGACATCGAATTGTGTGAACTTAAAATGTAATATTTCTTAAAAAAAAAAACAATTGAAAATAATTTTATAGCCTATGTTCATCAGGGATTTTTTACGATTGTAATGGTACATACAAACAATCAAATGTTTCCTCTTTATATAATAGTATAGATATAGACAAGTAAATTGGCACAATTTAGAAAAAAAAAGATTTTACATTTAGTAATTTCTGGGGTATTCGACTAAAACGTTACATTTAATAATTTAAGAATGAAGTGAATGTAAATATATTAGGTGAAGTAAAAAGTTCTGAGCGTTTTCGGTTAGATGTCTTTAGTGAGCCATATCTCACAATGTGTACATCGCATCGGGTCATACTATGCAGCTATTTAAAGGTAACATTGTGCTTCAAAAAAAGTTTTATACTTGGTCAAGCCAGTCAAATGAACAAAACTTATCGAACAAATCAGTGCATATTTGATCTAAATCGGATAATCCTAACTATGTTAATTTCATCGTCGAAATAAACTAAAAAAACGCTCAGAATTTTTTACTTCACCTATTAGTAATATATTAAGTCAGCGGTTCTCAAACTTTTTTCGCGAAGGAAAAAGCCTTAATATAATTATAAAAAACTGATTTATATGTATTTATGAATAATCATATTGCAATTTAATATTTAGTTGGAATATTTAGATGTAACCTTATAATCTCCCTTTGGTAGGTATTTTTTGCAGTATTTTAGCCCTAGGGTTCCGCGGAACACACTTTGAGAATGGCTTTATTAAGTGAATAGCGACAACCCTGAGTTGAGAGCAGCGAAGTCCACTCGGAGTTTATCCGGCAATATTTATGTGCATAGAAGCTTCTATTAATTAGTCGCACACACTTGCTTAATTACTTCATATAAATTACATTCACTGCATGTGTGTGTGTGTGTGTGTGTGTGTGTGTGTGTGTGTGTTTGAAGCAAAACGATTCGACTAAATCTTAACACGATTATATTTTACCTATCCTCGTTTTTTGTCATTAAACTTTATTCCTTTGTTTCCATTGTTGGAGTCCATGATGCGGAAATATAAATGACAGATTAAGCGCGCGCTCTCCTCCGATGCGTGTTTTAATAACGTTTATTCTTTTACAAATATCCCAATGCATCCATCACGCACCCCCTCCCCTATATTAAGCGCCCCTGGAATCCCAAAGTGTATCTTATCCTGAACTACATCGACGGAGGAAGCCTTTAAAGTGAGTTACGGTCATCATAACTCATATTCTGATCACTATTGCATCAATACTTCATCTCCCGTCGCATGTACCTTACTCCCACAGTTATAAGAACTACTTTCCTTCACCCATTCCATGCTGAGCCTTAGCTATACGCGTAATAAATCTTGCATAATATTATGTTCTAAGTAGTTGGAATATGGTTTAAATTACTACATAGTGTAGTCAAGAGATTTTATATATTACTAGCTTTTACCCGCAGTTTCGCTCGCATTTAAGTCATTAAAAAAGTTTCTGTGCCAAACGTGACACAAGTTTTGATTTAGATTCACGCTGATTCGAAGGACCTTATGCTCTTTTCCCGTCACTCCTGTTCAATGTGAGAACAACCACTCACCTTTATCAAATCTCCTCCAGCACGTAAATAAGGCACCACACAAAACAGTATTTGCTTTCAATGATTTTTTCTCAATTTGTTTTTTCTTATTACGCCGTGACAATGACACAAATACGATCTTCATGCGACAAGGCGCGGCCAACTCGATTTTGCGTTGAAGCGCGACCAACTAGATTTTGAAGTTCGCGCGCAGAACGGGCTGCGCTGATGCGCGGTGTGGGCCAAATTGGCGCCAGATTAAGAAACGACTCCAGCTCGCGGCTGCTGGATACAGTATTCCCCAGTTAAACACCGAACAGAGCGAACTTTAGTAGAAAAACAAATAAAAAGACATAAGTACGCCTTATCTACTTTTGCGTTACGACGCAGACTTTGTTTAATAAAAAATGGTCCGCCCAGATCGACCCCCACATGCTCAAAAACACGGTTTGGTAGAAGTCGGCTAGGAGGTAACGCTGCCATTTCAGGTTGAATCGAAGGAGGTTTAGCTTTAAAACAAACCATACATTTGGATAGGATAGATCTAATAACGCTACGAGCGCATAGTATCCAAAACTTTTGATTTAATAAA